>PGFW01040463.1:17861-31911 GCA_003123925.1 Haematobia irritans | reverse complement strand
CTCGTCGTGCTTGGACGGCATTTTGGACAACTGAAGGAGTGATTTCCAAAAAAAAATCAAATAGGAGCACACAGTCTACACACACACACCTTCAAAATGAGGGTGTGTTCAGAGTAGATAGACGGTCACGGCCAAGGAAAAAAAAGTTTGATGCGGCACCACCCAGTTTTGTTAGCATATTTCGAAGACAATTTCACGAACACCAAAACTTATTTTTTCGTGCACCCTACGACCGCGAAATACAATTTATTGTTGCTGTGTTCGTCATTTGAGTCCGATCGAAATGAACGCGCATATCTTGTTCGTGGTTCGATCAGGGTGATATCTTCGTTGCTGTTGGTCGACTTTTTTGACTTCCCGACGGTCAAATTTGATGTTTTTAGTCTTCTTTTATTTCGTTTCGAGGATACCCGCTATAAATGGCTATTCTTATCAACTCTTTATAGAAAGATATTACAAAATAGTGAAAACTGTTTGCTTTTTGACAGTATGTAACTTCTATTCAATAACAAAAAAGTTTCACAGAGATTACAAAGTCAGATAGCGTCACCCCTAACACACCATCAAATAGTTTCTTTGCGTGTGTATTCGGGGATGATGTCCGATCGAAACCACATGCACCATCGTTATTCCATATCTATCGAAATTGGTTTTAAAGCATTTAGAATTACAAAAGAACCTGTTTATCTGTAAATTCTAACGGTCACCTTGTATACATTATTCGTTGTTCTGCACTTACGGCATTTTCTTGCGTTATGCAACAGGTGCATGTGTTTTTTGCTAAACAATTTGAACCGATTGGCAGCTTGAGTATACCGGCACAATTGTGGACCAGATCGGTGGAAAAATATATACTGGCAGCTATATCTAAATCTGAACCCGATTTTGTCAATAGCGATCGTTTTGAGCCGAAACAGGCGACCCGTGATACCAAATTTTTAGGACCAATCGGACTAAAACTTTGGCCGAAAGCTGTTACTTGCACCAAAAATACAATCAACAGACCAGACAGACAGGAACAGACAGACAGACAGACAGACAGACAGACAGACGGACATGCGCTAAATCGATCTCAGAATTTAAATTCTAAGTAGACGGATCGGTATACTACAACGATGGCGTCCAGACTTTTCCTTCCTTGGCGTTACATACAATTGCCACAAACTTATTATACCCTGTACCAGTTAGTTGGGTGAAGGGTATAAAAATTAAAAATCAAATTTGACGTCGGAGTGCAAAAATGACAATACACGATAATATAGCCCTGATCCAATAACGAACAACCGATTATGCCGTTTCTTTCTGATCGGGACTTCAAATGGACGACACAGCACAATAATTGTATTTCGGGGGGTCGAGGCGCTGCGATGCGGAAAAAAAATTTGTTGTTCCTGAAATTGGTCTTCGAGATACTGGCCTACAAAACTGGGGGGGATTGACCGCCATCAACTTTTTTTCGTGACCCTACTCTATCTAGTGTCAGGTTTTTTAAATGCAAAATGAAAGAAATACGTCAAGTTTATATTGACCAAATTTTGACCGTATCACCCTTTAATTTGGCATCCATATTATACCATCCACTCAAATAACATGGAATCCGTCTCTACCATCATATCAATTTCACTTAAGATTAACCTCAGTGAAAAGTCGAAGAACTATGTTAAATATTTCTATCATAATGAATATAATTCAAGGTAAAATTGAAGATTATGCAAATATTATAAATCTATCTGAGAACCGAGTTACTTTGAAGAGAAATATTATATTATCTTTGTTTGTGCATATTAGTCTGTAAGGCTTTTTGTATCTATAGACTTATACCCTGTTTCTGTATGTCGAACTAAAACCCAGTCGAAAGAAATGCAGTCACTCGAATTCGAATCCATTTGGAATTCTGTATTTTTGAAAGTATGTATTTTCAAACTTTTGGCCTGAGAATTTATTCAAATGATGACAATGTTTTTACTTTTTTCCTTGATACCTTTGATACACCTTTGTTTCCAACTCGACAACAAAAGATGAAGTGACTTGCTTTTCGACATAGAGAAACCAAAATCAATTTTCTTTCGTTTGAAATACGAAAGAAAGTTATGGTTTGACATACCAAAAAAAAATCTTTCGGTTTATATAAAAATACTTTGCCAATATTAACTGTTACCACAACACGAGTAATTCAATTGTGGTTGACAGTCTTTAGTAGAACTTAGTATTCAATCCATGTGGGAGGGTACATAAGATACGGCCTGACCGAATTTTCGCCCGCATATGCTTGTACTTTGTTTACAGGTTGCAGATTTTACTCTCACATTTTATTGCGTTGGAAACACAGTGCATCTTTTGGAGAAGGGTTTATTTAACAACAATGCATACAAAATATCCACCAAAGTCTATTTGCCATATCAATTTACATGCATTGAAATAATAATTTATTGTGTCGACTGTTATAAAAAAAATTTATAAAAGCTTTCTCAAATGTCCTGAAGCAAAAGCTTTAACAATCCTCAGTATAAGAGAAATATGGTGTAATGTTGTGGTTTCTGCCGGGGTTGTTGTATACAACACAGCTCTCTTACCGCAATATGTAGAACATAGTAAACTAGTTTTATATCCTTTAAATGTATGTCTTGGATGCCATTCAATACATGGTCAAGGCCAGTGAAGGCCAAATGTAAAAAGTATACTTTGCGATGCTTTCGACTATGATATGTACAAGGATCAAACCAATCCAATTGAACTTCCTTGTTTCATACAGTATATGTATAGTAGTATTTTCTTTTGGGTGCTGCTGACCATAGCTATGTTGCCATTGTAATTAAACTGAAAAAGTGCTATTTCGAGTTGATACTTTAGGGTTTCATATAACAAAAAAATTGTCTGATTAATGGTATTAAAAGACATGTATGTACTCCATAAACTAAATTCTGTTCATCGAAATAAGGTATTGAAATCAATTCCTGGTACTTTTTAACAGGAACTGAAGGAGTTTTAACTGTGTTAGGAATTAAATTTGGAGTTTACGAAAGAGCTTAGTACACTGAAACAAACAAAAAAATAGTCGTGAAACTAAAAATTTTTTGTCCTTAAAATACGAATGCGAATTTTGCTTACACATAGAAGACATATTTCTCTGATATAAAGTTTTTTCCTTATCAAGAAGTCAATGAACTTTTCAAAGAAATCATTTTGTCTTTATAGTTAAGTGATTCGACTTAAAACTGGGGGTAAATCTTTAGTATGAATAGAAAATTTTGTTTCAACCTGAGGCCAACTTAATTAATTCCTATTCTTGATAATTCTTCAACTTAACTCACTACAAAGCAAACAAAGCAAATTCAGAAATAAGAGAAATTTATCAACGCTTTATATTTAAAAGACGATTTTTAGGCAGAAACAAGTAAGGAAAGTCTAAAGTCGGGGCGGGGCCGACTATATTATACGCCTGGCACGACAACTTTGTAGATCCTAATTTTTCGATAGCCATAGTCACATCCGTCCGCAAATGTCATTTGGGTGCTAATATTATAAAGGTTTGTCCCCAAAATACATACATTTTAAATATCATCCGATTTGGACAGAACTTTTGAATGAGAAGGACTTTTACCAAAATCTATAGATCAAAATTGTAAGTTGTGGGAAACAACAGATTTAAGTTGAAAAAAAATAAGTAAGGAAAGTTTAAAAAACGGCGGGGCGACTATATATATACCCTGCACCAGCTTTGTAGAATCTAAATTTTCGATACCATATTCAACATCCGTCAAATGTGTTGGCGCCTACATATAAAGGTTTGTCCCAAATACATACGCATTAAAATTATCAACTCGATCTGGACAAGAATTTTATAGACTCTACAAAATCTGTTAGACTCAAATATTTTAATCGCCTAATGCACTAGGGTGGAACACAGATGTAGTAAACGAAAATATGGGAAACATTTAAATCTGAGCAATTTTATAGGAAACTTCTGCAAAAGTTTTTTTAATAGAATTTATTCGCGTCGATATATAGTAAATAGATAATTTAGGAAAATTAGAGTTCATTTTTACAAACTTTCGAATTAAAAGCAGTGGCGTATTTAAACAACGAACTGTTGTATTTTGACCATTTGTCTGAATAATCAGAAAATAAATCATATAATATTGGATGCTTATAATTTCTAATATTCTGAATTCCGATTCAACCAAATTGCTACGCACATAGCTACATATGCATACTTCTACTCCCTGTGCAAAATTTCAATTATATATCGGAGATAAAAAATTTGCCTCTGTTGGTCTATATGATGTTGAAATCGGGCGATAAGCTTATATATGGTGAGCTATTATATATAAAACTGACCGTTCAGATCAAAATTTGGCACGCTATTAGCTTACAATGCATATCTCTACCTGTGGCACAAATTCAAATAAAATTGTGGCCATAATATCTTCGAGCTATTAGAATCTTAATAATAGTCGCATTATCGGGCGAAAGATATAACTGGGAGACTAATATTCTTAATATCTGATACCGATTCACAAATTGCACCTTATACTTGCTACTACTAAACTAAGTGCAAAAATCTTCAAACAAAATTGGTGCCAAAAACTCTGCTTCTAGAACATATTAGTCCATATCGGGCGAAACAGATATATTGATGGAGCTATATCTATAATCTAAATCGATTTCAAACAAGTATTTAGCAAACACATAGCTAAAATGCTAAATCTACTCCTGGTGCAAATTTTAACCAAATTGGCCAAACTCTGGCGTTTAGGAACCATAATTTATTTCCATATCGGGCGAAAGATGTATATGGAGAGTCTATATCTAAATCTGAAACGAATTTTCAATCAAATCTTTCAAGCACTTGACTGATACTACTAATTGTACTCCTATTGTGCAAAATTTCATACTCAAAATTCGGGCAAAAATCTGGCTTCTGGGCATATAAAGTCCAATATCGGGCGAAAGATATAATATGGGAGCCTATATCTAGAATCTGAAACCCGATTTCAATAAAATTTGTTCTAAGACATCTTGACTAATAACACTAAGTGTTGTGTTTTGTATAAAATTTCAAGCAAATCGGTATAAAACTCTGGCTGCTGGGTCAATATAGTGCAATATCGGGCGAAATATATATAGGGAGCTATATCTAAATCTGAACCGATTTCTTGCCAAAATCAATAGGGTTCTATTCCGACCCAAAAATTAGGAACATGTGCCATTTGAAGGCGATTCGAACTTAAATTGGGACCTAGACTTTGATCACAAAAATGTTTCACAGACAGACGGACGGACGACATGGGTTATTATCGACCCAGGGACCCAACCCCTGACCATTAATTGCCAAAGAACACAATGTGTCCTATTCTCGTCTCGCTTCTTGGGTGTTACAAACATGATACACTAACTTATAATACCTGTTCCACAGTGTGGCGCAGGGTTAATAAATATGGGAGGAAACATTTAAATTCGTGACAGGCAATTTAAGGAAAACTTCGCAAAAGTTTTATTTATGATTTTATCGCTCGATATCATGATGTATCAGAAGTTTGGGAATTAGTGTCCATTTTTAACAACATTTTCGACTAAGCCAGTGGCGATTTAACAAAGAAAATGTTGGTATTTGGACCATTTTTGTGAAAATCAGAAAACATATATATTGTAAGCTATATCTAAATCAAGAAACCCGATGTCCAACCAAATTTGGCACGCTTAGCCAACGTAATGCTAAATTCTATCCCTGTGGTCAAAATTTCAACTAAATGGAGTTAAAAATTGGGCCTCTGTGATCATAATGAAGTGTAAATCGGCGAAAGCTATAATATGGGAAGCTAATATCTAATCTGAACCGATTTGGTTTTTCCGAGCTCATAAAATACTTCGGAATGTACGGAATTTGAGGAAGATGTTGATATACACGCGCAATTATGACCAGATCGGTGAAAAATATATATGGCAGGCTATAATCCTACAAATCTTCGAATACCGATTTTTTCAATTCAAATAGGGAATCGGTCTTGAAGCCGAAAAACAGGACCAGATGTATACAAAGTTTTGGACAATCTCGGCTAAAACTTGCCGAGCTGTTACCTCTTGCCACACATAAAATACATCAACATCAGACCAACAGGGACCAGACGGACAATCGCTAAATCGCTGCTGATTGTAATTACGTAAGCCGAATCCTAAAATACTAACAGGTAATGGTCTTTGATTTACTGACTTCCTTCCTTGGCCGTAACATACAATGCACACGTTAAATTAATACCCTGTACCAAGTAGTGGTGAAAGGTATAAAAAAGAGAATAAATTCAATTTTTTTGTCCGTAACAAAACATTCAAATTATGAGGAGAAGAAATTTGGGGTCTTAAACGTGCCTTTATACTGTCAATTCTACCGCTTCCGTTTGGCTCGTAAGTTCATTCGATGACCAAGATCATTGGTGGTAGGAACAAAAACTTTTTCGGAATTTAAACTAATAACTAAATAAACTGAAGTACCATATTAATTTGCAGGGTAATACCCTGTTGCCACATCTGTGGAACAGGGTATTATAAATAGTGTAGTGCATATTTTTGTAATCACCCATTGAATGGAAGACGTAGATTTATGACACTAAGTGTGTCTTTGGCAATATGCTCTAGGGTGGGTCACTTGAGTCGATTATAACCAATGTCCGTCTGGTCCGTTCAAGGTCCGTCCGTCTGTCTGTGATACAGATAGTTTGTGCCAGCGTGACACGAAATTGGTCGTGACCTCACGGAAAATTTTCGTTGAGCTTGCAACGGCGTGGTTGTGGAGTCACGCTTAAGGCAACGGTCGTGTAGTGTTGCGTGGAAGCGTGATTAACAGATCAGGAATGTCGTTGCGTTGAGCGTGAAGTCTCGAAAATGGTATCGGTCGTGTAGTGTGCGTGAGACCAAATTTCGTGAAAATACTACCTCACTTGTTTGCTCACGAAAATAAGTCTCCTGCTTACGAAACAATAAGTGGCTTAACGAATTTGAAGTTCTTTTATAATTTATAGTGATCAACCTAGGTGTTTAAGAGTTTTATAACGCTCATCGTTTTTGAAATCTATACTCATGGTTTTTAGTCAGGTTATATTAGGGTAATACTCATAAATATTTCGTGAGTCAGCGAGGTTTTGTGAGTCACGAACATTTTTCGTGAGTCTACGATATTTTTCCGGATGTCACGACATATTTAGATCGGCTGTTGTTATGTTGTCGTATTATTTATTATATTTTCTTTCTTGTTTGATTACGTGCGTGTAGCGTGGAGTCTTATATCCTTAAATATATCGTGCGTTTGAGTTGGCGTGAATAATAGATCTTCTCTGGTCGTGATGTGCGTGATGTAGCGAGTTGAGCAAAATATTTACTCAACGTGCAACACTCGTCTACTGTGAATCAACTATTTTTGTTTGATCAATAGTCTAGGTCGCAATTTTAAGTCTAATCGCCTTCACATTTGGCAGCATGTTCCTAAATTTGGGTCAGAATAGAACTCTCTATTGAATTTGGGAAGAAAAATCGGGTTCAAGATTTAGACAATAGCTCGCCATATATATCTTATCGGCCGATATTGCACTAATATGGACCCAGGCAGCCTCGATGAGTTTTTATACCCTTAATTTTGCTTTGAAATTTTAGGGTGTACAAACATAAACACTATAGTCGTTAGTCAAGTGTGGTCAAAAAATTTAAAATATGAAATCGGTTCAGATTTAGATATACCTCCATAATATCTTTCGCCCGATTATGGACTTATAGGCTCCAGGAAGCCAGATTTTGTGTCGAACGTGGTGTAAAAATTGTTACAACTAGGAGTACAATTTAGTAAGTATATGTCAAGAGTGCATAATTTTGATTGATATATCAAGTTTCAGGTATTAGAATATAGCTCCCATAATTATATCTTGTCGTCCTCGATATGGTACCTAAAATATGTGTTTCTAAAGCCAGGAGTTTTGGCCCAATTTTGGGTTTGAAATTTTGCATCAGTGGGTAAGTAGATTTAGCATTGTAAGACTATGCGTGGGCCAAATTTTGATTGGGAAATGCGATTCAGAATTTATAATATTAGCTCCATAATATAGCTCTTCGCCCGATTTACACTCAGTACCATACCTACAGTGCAAATTTTTTACTCCTGATGTAATTGAAATTTTGCACAGGGAGTAGAAATTAGCATTATAGCGTTTGCGTGCCCAAATTGTGATAATCGGTATCAGATTGTAAATAGGTAGCTCCCATTATATAGTTTTTTCTGGTTTTTTCGACAAATTATAATTGGTCAATAAATACCAACTTTTCCTTTGTAAAATTCTGCTCACTGCTTAGTCGAATAAGTTGTAAAAAGATGATTCTAATTTCCTAAACTTCTAATATCATATATATCGAGCGATGTAAATCATTAATAAACTTTTGTTCGAAGTTTTCCTTAAAATTGGTCTTCGGATATTTATAAATGTGCTCATATTTTTTACAAAAAATTGTGTTCTCATCCCTAGTGCATTTAATCCAACTAAATTTATGAGTCTATACACGCAAGAGAAAAGGAATTATGATCACTCTCAAACTATGTTTCAAGAAAGCAAATGTTATTTTTTGTAACGCGCGACCATTGTAACATGTCTTGTTACTAAAATGTTATTTTCTCGTCAAATAATATGTCTTGCCGAAATCAGGATACATTGATTATTCCGAGAAAAGAACGATGGTTGCGAAAAACCATGTTACATGGTCACCACCACAAAATAACATTTTTGCTCTTTAAAACATGTTTGAGGTGATCATATTCCTTCTCTGAGTGTAAGATTTTGTAGAAGTATATCAGAATTCTGTCCAGATCGAGTGATATTTAACATATATGTAGTTATTTGGGACAAAACTTTTATATATAGCCCCCAACACATTTGAACGGATGTGATATGGATATCGTAAAATTTAGATCTGACAAAGTGGCGAGGCAGGGTATTAATATAGTCGGTCCCGCCGACTTTAGACTTTCCCTTACCTTGTTTTATAATTGAAATCATGAAATTTTAGTAAGGCACAGTTTTAATTTGGTAAGAAAACAAAATATGTCTGAATTAACCCTATACTTCCACCCAGGCAAAAACAGCGTCGGCCATAAAATGTAGTGAAAATGTGGCTTTTTGGATGTGGAAATTGTCCCCAAAATTTGGCGCAGAAAGCGATTGAATTTAAGCGATGGAGCGAATTGTGGTCAATAGACGAATGCCCAGCGCCATTTTAACAAAAACTGGCTCGAGTGCAATCGTAAATTTTTCTGTGGATTGGTTTCATATGGGGGCTATATATAATATAGATCGATACAGACCAATTCTGATGTATGGTTTGTTTAGCCACCATGTACCGAGAAATTCTCAACCCCGAAATCCCGATAAATGTGGCTTCTCTTAGAGCTCCGCAAGCCAAACTTTATGCGAAGTTTAAAGCCTTTCATAGTATAGGATCGTGAATTCTTTCTACTATTCGACAATAGCGCACTGTGAATGAGTTTAGACGTTCGTTAATTTTGCCATTGTTCGCTAAATTAGGTATTCCATTACCATTAGAAAGGATGCGATGAATTTCTTGCTTAGCCAAATTGCCAATCCAGCAAATTACAGAAAACAAAACCATGAGGTATTGTTATACACTCTACCTGGTTTATACTGAGACTTTGCCATCTTTATCGTTTGACCTCTCATTGAACCTCTGGTTTACAGTTAACAGTTTTTTATACCCCTCCACCAGTAGGAATGGGGGTATATTAACTTTGTCAATTCCGGTTTGTAACACATCGACATATTTGCTGCTAAGAGCCCCATAACAAGTATATATATTCTGGTCGTGGTGAAATTCCTGAAGTCGATCTGAGATGTCCGTCCGTCGCCGTTCCGTCCGTTCTGTTTGAAAAATCACGCTAGCTTCAGAAACGGATAACAAAGCTATCGACTTGAAACTTGGCACATGAATTGTTATTGGATGAAGTCGGATGAAAGTATGCAAATGGGCGCCCATATCGGTCCACTTTTACGTAATAGCCCCCATACGTATAAACGGACCCCCAAAATTTTGGATTTGCCGATCCTCTAAGAGATAGCAATTTCATACCGTTCTCGGCTGAAAAATTTGAGTAACGTGGTTTTTGTAATATGGCTCTCTAACAACGCGAATTGCCAAGGTAATTGATACACATCGGTCTAATAATAAATATAAGCCGCGCCATATAAACCGATCCTCCCGATTTGGCTTGCCGAGGCCTCTAAAAAAGAGCAAAATTTCATCCGAAATCCAGGCTGAAATTTGTAGCAGCTGATGTTAGTATAGGACTCTCTAATAAACCATCGCAAAAATGGTCCACATCGGTCCATAATTATATATAGCCACCATGATAAACCGATCCGCAAGATTTGACCTCCGCGACCTCGTGCAAGAGCAAAATCAACCGATTCGGTTGAAATTTGGTATGTGGTGTTAATATATGGCCCAAACACCCCATGCAAAAGAATTTGGTACGAAATCGGTCCAATAATTATATATAGCCCCCATATAAACGATCCCCAAGATTTGGACCTCCGTGAGCCCCTTGGAAGACAAAAAATTCATACCGAATTCGGTTGAAAATTTTGGACGTGTGTTAATATTAGTGTCCTCAAACACCCACTAGCAAAAATTGGTCCGAAATCGGTCCAATAATATATATAGCCCCAGTATAAACCGATCCCGAGATTTGGTTTTGGAGCCTCCAATTGGAGAGAGCAAATTGCAACCGATCAGTGAAAATTTCGGTACATTGTGCTAATATATACCGGTTAACAACCATGCCGTAAGTAGGATTTCATATCGGTCTATAGTTATATATCATCCCTTAGATAAATCGATCCCCATACCACTACAAAAATTGGTCCATATCAAGGTCATAATTGTATATAACGCCCCATAATAAGCGACCCCCATACTATTCAAGTTCTGGCTCCTCGTACGTAACAGTGAAAAATCCATATCGATTCGAATTTGAATTTGTAGACTTACCTATATATTACCTTTTTTTTTTTTGTTTCCTAATATATACCACGTATGGACTTAACTCAAACAATTTAGAAAAAACGATGTTAAGAAAGGTTTTTAAGATAACCACAACCCAAGTAAATTCGATTGTGGATCGAACAGCTTTCGTAGAAGTTTAATACGCACCATGGTGGAGGGGTCATAAGATTCGGCATGGCCGAACTGTACGGCTGTAATATATTGTTTTTTTTTTTTTAATATCTTTGACAGGTTTAAACATTTCCATCTCGCAACAATCTTTTTGTTAAAAAATTTTTTATTTTCCAACAACAAAAAAATAATAAAACAAAGAGTTTCATTTGTTTATATTAAGGCACTGTTCTTTCTGACTTCATGTTTTTAAAATAAGGATAACACTTTTTAAGTTTCGTAGTAAATATTTAATAATAAATACATGCCACATGTCCGAAACATGTTTCGTAATCTTGCGAACAAATTTTGGAAATATGTATGTAAAAGTACATTTATTTTCGTTTGCCAAAAAGTTGTATTTTGGATGCATCGAATGTTAGAAAGGAAACCGACTATATGTATCTTGTACGTCGGCTTGTGTGTGCCCAACAATAATGGACTATAATTAGAAATTGCTAAGATCTGTTATTATGATGGCTAGGTTAGATATGGTTGGCAGCCCGATGTGATCAGGCTCCACTTAGACTATGTCATCCATTTTTGATAACAACCTTGGTGAACTTCTCCCTTATCACTGAAGTGTCTGCCCACGATACCATTTAAGCTCAATGACAAGGACCTCCTTTTTAATAGCCGAGGTCCGAAGCGGCGTTTTCCAACATTGCAGTGAAAACCACTTAGAGAAAGCTGTGATAACCGCTCAGAAAATGTCACACAGCATTACTGAGGTGTGATAATCCACGCTGAAAAATTTTTTCGTGTTCGGTCGAGGCAAAGGAATCGAGATCCACGGATCTTGTGTGTATGCAAAAGGCGGGCATGCCAACCCATTGCACCACGGTTGCTCCCTAAAGAGCTGTTTTGATGAATAAATAAAGATGTATGTGGCCGCAAAATATAGTTGTTTTTCTTTACAACTATATGTTCCGAGAGTTTGAATTTATCCGTCTAGGACCATAGGTTAAAATAGAAAATATTTATAAAATCGCGATATTTTTCTCCTACATTGTTTGTATATCTCGAAAAAAGTGTTGAGAACTAACTAAAACTAACGTGGAATGTGAAAGAAAAAGGCAACATGAAATTAGGCAGAAAAAGTTAAAAACGAATTTGAATTAGTCCTTTAAATCCAAAATTTAAGAATCCATGGATAAAGAGTCAGACGGTTGACATCACAAAAAAACGTTAATACTTTTGTCCAACGAAATTTCCGTGAGTAGAACTTTGAACACCACTACAAATGATGAAAGTGTAGCTTAAGATTTGTCCTAAGACAAACTTTTTTACCTTACATACCTGTTCTATTCGTAAGTATATTCAAAGATCTATCTGTAATCCAGAGGTATTCATTTGGGAATATATCGACTATTGCTTACAATTGCTAAAACTCAAAGTCGAATATCGAATGAACGACTTCTACCCATTTTTATACACGTGATGAATGCGGAAAGCTAACTTGCCACCTTATTGATTCAACCATCGCATTTGTGAAATGTTACGTTAATAGAAGTCTTTTTCCCCAAACTGTTCACGTAATATGTTTTAGTTCGACAAATGTTATTTACTATCCATTGACATGAAATGTTGATTGAAAACTCGCTTAGGTGTCATATACACAAATGTGATAACTTGTAAGCCGGGGGAAAATAACAGGTTAAAAGAACTAAACAAAAAATGTATTTGTCTAATTAACACATTTACCTACATTAGGAAATATTACGAAAGCTTACCAATAAAAAATTCACCTGCGAGATGGTAAAACTAATGGCGAAGCAGCACGTTAATAGTTTATGATGATTGATGACGATAATGTGAATTAAAATGCAAAGAAAATAAAATAGTAATTGAAAGCATTTTTTCCCGATCCTTTGATGTATCAATACTGGGGTTTGTCATGTGACTCCAAAAAGTTGTGATTCATGGAAATTCGGGACTTAAACATGATAGTGATCTTATTGGAACACAGTTTAATGAGTTGATTAAAACTAGTATGGTGCATATTTAATTAGGTACATTTTTTTATTACTTTAGTTAATGTGGTATCACAAATGGACTGAATATGTCTAATGTGAATCCTAATTAATCGCGCCACTTCACCTAACCTAACTAACCTACTTGAGATTGAGTAGTTTGTCTCAAATCTAATTTCTTTTTGTGAAGCTGAAAAAAAAAAAAGAAAATGTCGTGAGGCCAAAAAGATTCTAACGTTTTTAACATTAAATTCACAAGCTCACCGATTCATCCGAAAACATATATATGCGGTTTCTAATGCCATTTGCATGTCATCACATTTCCACCTACGTGATTAACAGCATGTGTAATATTTCATTTTTCCCCATTTATCTCCTTTGTTTCTCCACGCGTAGTACCGATCATCAGACTTAAATAAATTAAATTTGGACTAATCAGAAAACATAACTGTGCCCCCAAATGCATAGTATGTTATAATAATAATTATTATAAATCAATATATAGTTACTTCGTGCATTTTAAATAAACAAGGGGCGAAAACGAAATACGAGTGCAAATTTTAGCATAGAAGACGCATTTATCTAATATAAAGTTTTTCCTTGTCCAAAAGTCGATAAACTTTTCAATGAAGTCGTATTGTCCTTATAATTAAGTGATTTTACTTAAAAATGGGTATCATAATATGAAAGAAAATTTTTTGGGGTAAGGTCAACTTGACTTTCATAATTCAGAAAAATTCTTTGAAATTAATGAAATTATCTTTAAATTAGTTGTCTTTTTGCATCTTGCCTATAAAGCAAAAAATCGTTTAATAATAGTACATGTTTTTCAAAATTTTATTTAAAGATGTTTTTACTTGAAACATAGCATAATT
>PGFW01040460.1:569-11420 GCA_003123925.1 Haematobia irritans | reverse complement strand
GTATATTCGTGTGGATTTGAAAGAACCATTACCCCACTGTTGATCATAGCGATCAATATTCCCTCTTATTTCTAAGGGATCTCGTGCCAGAAAACATTTTACACAAGTATGCGAGGAAGTGCTAGCTAATTCGTCGATTCGGCCATAGAGTTGTAAAGAAGAATACGTCCGTGGAAAACTGCAGCCACATTTACCGCGCCCTAAGTAGATACTTGGCGAACTTGGACAAACCGACGGGCCATCAATTTTAAATAGTAATACAGACTAATTTGGGTGATGTATTGGCGCACAAGCGCTATCGCAAAAGAAGAATGCTAGAGCGACGGAAGCAAGAAATCTTAAAAAGTCAAAAACAAATGCTTCCACTTTAATTCAACTGGCATGAATTTCACTAAGTAATACGTATTTCTTACATGGTACCGACTTAACAACGACACATCTGGAAACCAGTACTACTCAACTTAACATATCTAAATCGTACCCAACCTCAAAAACGTTTCATATTTAGAGATATATATAAGCTTGGTTTTTTGCTATTGCGATATTTATTCTTCATATTTGTAATTCAGCTGCTTTCAAAAAAAGCATTACGAGATGGCGAATTGATTAGACTGTATTCTCAATACGCATTTTGTTCAAAATTAGTTGGTACATATCCTGTAGCTATTTCAAAACATCGATGTACATCAAATAGAGATAAAAAAATCGAGAAATAACCTAGCACTAAATTTGAATCTATTTATTTTCAAGACAGATAATTTGAACATTAAAACCGCAAATCATCTATAGTTATTAATAAACAACTAATTTGTAATTGAAAGTGAATTTTAAAAGAAAAAATAGATAAATTAATAAATTGTTAACACTGTGCAACTCCCTCCAGAAGAGATTAAAGAATAGGTGTTTTCTTTGAATAGTTATAATATTCAATTGTCTTGCCCATAAAATAGATATATTTTAGTAAATTATAGGCTTTCTCTTAAAGCTTCAAGTTGGAAGATATATAAATAAAAGTTATTTTGGTTAAATAAGATTAAAACACTTAGTAGAAATGGATTCGTTGGATTATTAATTATGGATTTTTCATCATACACATTAACTTTTGTCTACCCAAAAGGTTAGGGTTTAGGTGACAGCCCGATGTAATGCAGGCTCAACTTAGACTATATCAGTCCATTGTGATAACAAAGGTGGTGAAACTTCTCGTCTTATCCACTGAGTGAGCCGTTCCATGTTAAAGCTCAATGAGGGACCTCCTTTGTTATAGGCCGAGTCCGACGGGCGTTCCCACATTGGCAGTGAACCCTTAGAGAAGCTTTTGAACACCTCAGTAATGCTGACTGAGGTGGCCGATAATACCGCTGTTCTAGCCCAAAGTTGTTCGACTATATAACACACCTATTCAATAAATAATTATCCAATGGGTTGGGAGAAAATTCGAAGGTGATACGAAAACCCAATCAAATGCCATAATGAATACAGACCAATTTCAATTTTACCAAATATTTATCTCAAAGATGTTTGAACGATGAATCCCATGCCACAATAACAAGAATGATTGCGACAAGATACTCGTGTCTGGTAACACACATTATATTCGGCTTTTGTGACGGTGGCCACACCCCTAAAAGTAGAGGTGAGAGGCGGTTAGGTGAAATTTCACTCACGATCACGCACATTCACGAATCAAAGGTGTCCATTCATGCACAGCTCAACGTACGAATACGTGTGGTAGCCGAGCTCACGCACATTCACGAGAATGTAAGGAACCAGAGTACTCACGCATCAGACTCACGAACAATCTACGGTGACTCATCGACAATTCAGGGGAGACATCCAGACATTTTTCAAACGGGAATGAGTAAAGGGTGATAAAACTATTTTGGTTTTTCTAAGTGTTTTATTAAAGTATGGCAAAGCATTACGACGATCTTTTAACACTATGGTAGTTACAGAGAGAATGAGAATAAAAAAAATAAAGTAGATAATAAGAAAAACATTCGTGTTGCATAGAGATGCCATATCATTTCATCACTCCTCTCAACAAGAATGTTCCAAAGAAATGTCCACTTAGGGTTTAAGATTCATTGAAGTAACAAAATCATTATGTTTAATGCGCGATAAGTTCTTGATCAAGACATCGGCAATCATATCGGCACTGGGGCAGTATGTTTAAGCTTACCTTTTTGTCATAATATCAAGTCTCGCATATGAATGGAAGTGTATGTCAATGTGTTTCGACCGCTTGTGGTATACTGGATTTTCAGCCAACTTTTGTGCGCCTTGGTTGTCAATGTGTAATGTGGTGGGTTCATCATCAATATAGCCCATCTCCGCCAAAAGGCCATTTTCAAATATACCGCTTCCTTGGATGCTTCGGAGACTGCCATATATTCGGCCTCAGTGCTTAACTCAATGCGACCGACTTTTGCTTCCTAGACTCCCAAGATATTGGACAATCTCCGAAGAAAAAGATAAAACCCATGTACGATTTTCTATCTTTTAAATCTCCTGCCAATCACCTATCTACATATCGCATTTTAAAATTTATATTCGTCGCTATCATTAGTGTAACATTCAGGTCTAGTACCAGCAAGGTATCTGAGAAATATCTTAGAGATAGGTCAAGGTGTTCCTTACGCGGATCAGAATTTCTCTGGGCCGGTTTTGAATATGGAATCAGTATAATCATGTCGTGTGATATGCCAGATACATTAAGGTAACCCACTTAATGATTTGATATTGTGTCTGATGAACACTTTCATCAGACTGTTCGTCTTTAAGCAGCTTATTTGGATCGGTCTCCAGTGTAGGGATGCCAAAGACGTGCCTCTTTTAAAGGGCACATGTGCTACTTTTTTACAAAATGTGCTCCTTAAAACACGAACAGGCCAAAAGAGCACAGCAAAGTGCTCTTTTTTCTGCATCACAACAAAATATTAATCAAATGGTAAAAGTAAACTGGAAAATAATGTAAATGTCGCAAACTAGAGAGATTTTTCCTAGCCGTTATTTTCTAATTAAAATAGTGTGCTTACTTTTATATATCAGAGTCGTAGAGAGCATGCGCGATGTTGCTTCTTCACTTGTACTGCTGTTCTAAATGTAAACAAACTTCTTCAATAACGTTTTTCACAAAAACACCAAAAAAATGGACTTACAGAAGTATTGTAAGAAAATAGCATGAGTTTGAAAGTGACTTTATTTTATGTTTATGGTAGTTACCTTTTTGCTTTGTTTAAATGAATTATATTTCAATTAAATTAAAATGAATTATTCTTTTATTTGAAAAAGTGTTTCTCTATTCCTTTCGTATGTGCTCTTTTATAAGCTGAATGTGCTCGTTTTGCCTCTTTAAAAATCTGGCATCCTTACTCCAGTGGAACAGACAGATGGCTTACCATTTTTCCATTTACCATGGTTTTTGCAATACCTCTCGGGATATACCTGTCTCTGACCAAGGCTTAATAGGTCCTTGTCTCACATGGCTCTATTTCCATGACGCCAAGAAATGGTTCAGGTGGTCCTCTACGTGACCTCAAACACCTGTGTGACAGCTCCTTCCTTGATCCGAAGGACTTGGTACATTTATCGGCAACTGCAATAATAATATCGTCGACATAAACAGCGTACCAACAACAAGTTTTTTGGTCTCTGTTTTCGATATATAAAGGCACTTCTCGTTCTCAAACACGTGAGTGAAATCCATCTTACGCAAAAGTGTCATCCAAGATTCGGCGTTCGCACTCTCTTCGCACTCTGTTTTAGCCCATAAATTGCCTTATGGAGACGTAGAACTTTATTAGTGACTCTTTGCTCACGAAGCTTTGCGTGTTGGCATATGAAATTTTTCGTCCTGAAGATTCATCCATTCCAATAGGCTGTGCTTAAATGTCTATCTGGTGAAGGTAGCATTTTTCCTTTACAGCAAAAGCCAATAAGAGCCGAATCGTAGAATAGGCGTACTACTGGTGGAAAATGTCCTCATGGAAATCGATGGGCCGGTAACTTTGGTTGCAGCCTTTACTACAAAGTCCTGCCTTGTATGCTTCGAATCTTGCCACCTTTATCTCTTTTCAAGCAAATACCGCCATTTAATATGGTCACTATGACCATTTGGTAGGTCCACCAACGACCATGTATTATTTTTGCACAGGGATCGGTACTCATCTCTCATCGCATCCATCCAACAAGGACCATCTTCTCCCGATATTGCCTCCTTTACTGTTTGTGGAATGCACTCACCTTTTAAAACAGCGATATTCGGTAATTCTGGCTCAACTGTGACTTGTCTCGTGTCATCAACAATATTCTGATAAATTCACCGAATCGTCCCTCGCGCGGCTTGCGTATCATACTCTTCAAATCCTTTCAAAATCACTCATCTCACCTGCTGTGCCTGTGCTACTATTTTCAGTGTTATGCATTGATGGACTTGGCAACACATTGTTAAAAAAGACAATCAAGTCAACATTTTTGGTCGAATCATCAGTTTGTTCATTGTTTGGAAATTTCTTTGAGCTTATATTTTCATCAAAAAGTACGTCTCTGTGCTCCACTATTTTATTTTTTCTAGCATCGTACAACCGATAAGCTTTAGCACTTGTAGAGTAACCCAACATTATGTATTGGTCACCTTTGGCGCCAAATTTTGACCTCTTCTTAGATTTATCTAAGCAACGCAAACACGCCCCAAACGTTCTCGATATGATGTAGATTTGGCCCTTTGGCCACTCCACGCTTCCCATATGGAGTTTGATTTGAAAGACATCTAGTCGGACACGCTATTCCGAATGTAATCGGCGTATTTATTGCCATGCTGGCCCACAGTGATTGGCGGAAGATTTGCGTGTACCATCATGGACCTGGCCATCTCAACGAGTGTACGGTTCCGCCGTTCCGCCACACCATTTTGTTGTGGGGTGTGAGGAACCGTTAGTTGACGAACAATGCCCTCGCTCTCTAAATAGGCATTGAATTCTGAATTTATATATTCACGGCCATTGTCTGAGCGCAATGCCTTCACCTTACAACCTGTTTGTTTCTCCACTTGTGTTTTAAAAATTTTGAAACTTGTGCTAAAACTTTCCGATTTAAGACTTCAAAAGTATAACATAAGATTTTTTCGGACTTATCGTCCGATGAAAATGAGAAAGTATTTGGGATGCTCCAATTGAGGCACACCCTAAACGGAACCGCAATACGTCGGTGTGAACTGAGCTCCCAACAGTTCTCTTGATTTTTCTCTGTGTTTTCATGTGGAAATGGAAGTACGTGAAAATTTTGCTCACCATAACAGCGAGTTTCTGCAATTGATATCATCTTCAGACATTCATCTTGATTCCATTGCCATGTTTTATTTCCTTATTTCATCGCAAGCATCTTTGAAATTAAGATGCCCAAATCGAGTTATGCCAAGTTGCCCTTATCATTGTTGAGCACAAATGCCTTCTCATTAACGCCTTATACTCCGTCGCAAACAAACATATTAACCATCTTACTGCTTGCAAAACTTATCACCATCTGATTTCTTGTACTGTCGCTCTCCTGCTTGTCGAAAGCAAACATGTTAAGCCTCTGTCAACATCTTTCAGCTTTGCTTACAGATATAAAATTTCCCCTTTAACTCCGGAGAGTAAAAGCAGCATTTTCCAAGAGTAATCTCATAATCGCGCATTCACAGAAAGAAGCAAAACCTTTCCTTTTGCCTATAGCCTTTATATGTTTGTCTGACCGGCAAACGCAATGCTCTCATTATGCTCTTCAAAGCTTGTAAAAATTTCACGGTCGCTGCACATGTGCGACGTAGCTCCGCTGTCGACATACCATTTCTCAATTTGTAACGGTGCACTCTCTGCTACTGCCAGCATGGTCATTGCCTGTGTCTTCTTCTTATTGATTCTCTTCTCACATACGTTTGCAAATGACCTGCCTATGCCGACACACGAACACTTCCTTTAAAGTTTCTTTCTTAATCCAGTTCCTTAAGTCTTTTCGAACACTTCCGAGAAACTCATTAAGTATGTACCTGTACAATATTTGCCCGTCGTCCATCATCTTTAAAATTGATAAGGTTTTTTGTACAGAGACACTCTTCTGCAATGGCCCTCTTGGGCATGTACTACTTCTTCCAATTTCTTCCAGGCCTTCATGCGATGTCACATTTGTTCCAAGTTTCTAATATATGCCAATGCGTTGGTTTCACACTTAAAAATATAGATGCCAAGGCCTTTTCGTCATCGGACTCCCATTTGGCTATTGCAGCTTCATTTCCTTCTCTTTTTATTGTACCGTTAGTAATTTTCCAATAGCCACTATGAATTAAAACACTTCGCATCTGCACAGACCAACTATCATAGTTGGCCTCACCATTTTTCAATCTGGACCACTGGAGCGCTCATTTTTTCGAATTTCCTTCTATTTAATCAAGAATTTAGACACTGGGCCCATAACCTGAATTAACTATTTTGGTTTTCTTAAAGTGTTTTATTAAGTATGCAAAGCATTTACGACGATCTTAAACTAATGGTAGTTACAGAAGAGAATGAGAAATAAAAAAAATAAAGTAGATAATAAGAAAGAACATCCCCATAAACAAAACGTGTTGAAAAGTCTAATATCAAGACCAATTTTTCAAACATTTTTTCACCGATTAGGGTAATATTCAAGTTGAGAAATTGGTTGAGAAAATCGCGTTCTCAACAAAAAACCAGAATTACCTCACAGTGAAATTCAAAGCACATTAGCATAATATCTCAAGTTTATGCCTCAAACTTTGAAATGCATCGCTACTCCATAATTTGTCAAACCCATTTTTTCGATGCGAGTCAAATTCAAAATGTAACTTTTTGCAAATCTTTTCAACCTAAATCTTGTGTATGAATGATATCCCCACTTCAAATTGAGAAGTCAAAAGCGCAAAAATTCTAATGAATTTTATATAATTTATTCTCTCATTTTCATCAAATAAAATATATAATAATACACTACACTACATAATACACTACAATACCAATTGATAAATAATAATCTTATTAAACATATCAACAAATAAGAACAAAAAAAAATAAAATATCTTAAACATTATTTGTAAACACTGTTGCATTGATAATTCGATTTCCTTCCTTTTGGTGTCATAAAACAGCATTGAAATTTATTAACCTGCGGGCAATTTGAAATTAGGAACGTAATGGGACCGGTGTTAGAATTGATTCCAGCAGAAGGAATTCACAAATATCCATTTTAAACTGCTAATAGGCATAATGAAGTAAACTGACTCGATGTGATGGCACATTTTCATCCATGAAGTTGTTGATTTCAACAAATTTGTTGTTTTTTAAACAATTTTAATTGGTTGCACTTGTAATGTTTCTGGAAACTTTTTTCTTGTAGATAAGCCACTCATGTTTTCATTGGTCAGCTTTCTTAATGTTTGCAAAGAATGTAGCAATCTCAAAGATTTTAGTTCTTCTGCAAAGAGATTTAAATTAGTGACTTCTGCTAACTGTTGATTTAATTTTTCATATTGACGTACGGCAATTTTATTTAAAAATTAAACTATTTAAAGCCATTTGGCAATGAAGGTTAATTGCCACACATTATTTTCATCGTCGAAGCTTTTTTTATGTTTTCCGACGAAACGTAGAATCCATAATTTTAGTTTTCTGGCAAAGAGATATACATTTACTGACTTCCTTAAAGGTTTATTTTCATGTTTAGTTTTCACTTACCTATTTTTATAAACTATTTGGTTATTTGTCTAAATTTTCCATTTTTTTAATTCTTGGCAATTGGACCACGAACTTCGTTGCACCAAATAAGTATTGAAAACGCACATGGTTTTTTCGTTGCATTTTAGGGTAGTGTTTTTGTCAAAGTTTTCTCATGTTATCTTCAACACCTTTTCAAAGATTTCGTCAACAATTTTTGGCAAGTGGAATGTAATTCGCAAACAATTTGAAGATGTATTGAAGATGAGCTATTTCAAGTCAAGTTGAATTTATGTTGAAAATTATATTTACCCTCAAGGCCGGTATGCACCTCTAGCGAAAAATTTCATTCCCATAAGAAATGCATTGCTATTTATGCTAAGCGAAATTTTCGGTAGCGTTAATTTTGCGTAAGGGCTGGTACGACGCTCTAATGAAAAATAACAGGGTTGTCAAAAAGCTATATTTGGCAGGAAACATTTAATTATTACCATATAATTGTGTGGGCGTAAAAAGTTTTAAAAGGTCTGTAAATAATAAACAATTTATTTTGAGGAATATTGTTTGGAACATATATTAACAATTTTTTAAAAAGGGATTAACTGGTTTAAAAATTGTGTACACAGCCCTGTTTTTTTTTTTGTTGGTAGACTTAAAATTTTTGGCTACGAAAATTTCGCTAGAGGTGCGCAATACCGGCCTTCAAACTGAAAAGTTGGTTGCATGTGAAAAACGCTCATCCTGTGTTTATTGGGTCGTGTTGCATAGAGATGGCCAATATCATTTCATCAAAGGGAGACTAAATTCAAAATAGAAGCAGTGGGATAGCTAAATAAATTCTCAGTTAACAAACCAAGTGAGAATTAATCTTTGATTATCTTTTTTGTGGGCGTGATTTCACAGAATTTTTATTCCCAGGCACATTCACGAAGCCGATTTTATTTCTCAGCGCACGCATATATTGTTCACGAGAATTGGCTTAAGGATTTTGTTCAGGTGTGTGCGCTCTTGGACTTTGTTCACGTGAACACAATTTCGTGTCACGCGGCACACGTACGTTAAGAGGTGTTCTGGATACACTTTACCCGTCACAGACCTGAAAAATTTTATCAACGAAAATATTGTCTGTGTGGACCAAGTGTACAGCTATCGGCATAGCAAATTTTAGAAGATTTTTAACGCAAATAAATAACATATTAAGAACTGTTTTTTTATATTTTTTTCATTTTATGTAAGCAAAGTCACTTGGCATATTCCACGAAATAACGATTTAAAAACGTTTCTAAAATTTGAATCAAAATTTCTTCGACTGGTGAATATGTTTAGGGATTCGTTTTTTAGCTTTTTATTCCTATTCCTAACTGCAATTAACGCAAAATGGGTTTAATTGTTTCTGTTAGTGCAAAATAAAAGTGTGCCGAAAAAATCCCAATGTTTTCATTTTTCAGTCAGAAGTACGAAAATGCGTTCTGACGTGTGAGTCAGAACGGAACTCAATCTTTTGTTGTTGTTGTAAAACAGTTATTTAAATGTAGTTTCTCCATTTTGTACTAATGCTTGTGTAGGTTCAGCTGGTAGCCAGATCAAGGAAACTCTGCGACATGGATGGGGTGTGTCGCAGATGATCTGGTAGTGAGATCGGGTAGGCTTAAGTGGGCAAGCAAAGAAGGTGACGAAGTGTCATGCGGCCTTGATTACAGATGGGACACACGTCAGCTAGCGGCTACTATCAAATCACTGATAAGTATGAATTGAACTTACCAAATGCTGTTTGGTAATCGTGCGTTAGCTGGTTTCTTCCAATGGCGACTTCTTTGGTGTAGCGCCGAATATCAATCTCCGCGGGTAACTTCAATTCCGTTCCGGTTAGGACGTTGGCCGGTGTTCGTTGACGTAAGAATCAACGTATGGCTGATCTATACGACAGCAAAAACTTTGGTATATGCTCCGTCTAGTCCTCGTTGGCCGTTATCTACCACTTTCGAAGATGTTTCTTGCCAGAGTGCGATTAAACTTTCTAACCATGGCCATCAGACTGTGGACAATGGCGTAGTCCTTGTTTTCTTGAATACCAAGGGAGTCACACATCTCCTTGGATATATGGCCGATTCACAGTAGCGACATAATCCAGTTTCTTGTCGACTACGTCTATCATCGCTTCGCCTCTTGGGTTTGGAATGGCAATAAAAATCTTCTGGCCACTTGCTGAAGTAATCGCTGGACCACAAGGACATATGTATCGGTTTCCAGCATCAACTTACTGGGAAAAGGGCCACGTCCATTGCCTATTCTTTCAAATGGCGCTCACTGGCCTATAGCTCTTGCATAAGACCTGCTACTTTTTGCGTCTTGCCCTTTCGCCTTATGACAAACTTCTCACAATTTGCCACCCATTCAGCAATTGGACATTTAGCACAAGTAGTGCAGGAAGTTGTAGCTATTCGTCGATCGCCATAAGTTGTAAAGAAGAATACAGTCCGTGGAAAACTCAGCCACATTTACCGCGCCCTAAAGTAGATACTTGCGAAATTGGACAAACCGACGGGCCATCAATTTTAAATAGTATACAGACTAATTTGGGTGATGTATTGGCGCAAGCGCTATCGCAAAAGAAGAATGCTAGCAGCGCCGGAAGCAAGAAATCTAAAAAGTCAAAAAAAATGCTTCCACTTTATTCAACTGGCATGAATTTCACTAAGTAAATACGTATTTCTTACATGGTCTGTACACGACACATCTGGCACCTACTACTCTACTTAAAATATCTAAATCGTACCCAAACTCAAAACGTTTCTTTTGCCGTCATATATAACTTGGTTTTTGCTATTGCGTTTTATTCTTATTTGTAATATACAGATGCTTAATAAAAAAAAGCATTAGAGATGGCGAATGATTAGACGTATTTCATACGCATTTTGTTCAAAATTAAGTTGGTACATATCTGAGCTATTTCAAAATCATATGTACCATGGCATAAGTAATCGAGAAATACTAGCATTAATTTGAATTTATTTTTTTTTTCAGCGTATTTGAACATCTAAAAACCCAAATCATTATAGTTATTAATTATAACAACTAATTGTATTGAAAGTGAATTTTAAAAAGAAAAATAGATAAAATTAATAAATTGTAACATGCAACA
>PGFW01040453.1:19697-34425 GCA_003123925.1 Haematobia irritans | reverse complement strand
CAATCATCGAGGAAAGTTTCTCACACATACACATCACTCTGAAGGTTCGTCTTATGAAATTTAATCTCAAACCTGTTACTGGTGGTACGGCAGAACTTGTCACATAAGATAATCCCTTTTTACTTTCCTTATACCTCACGTAGGGAAGTTTGTGCGGGATATTGGACACATAGTACAGTCAATTGGTTTACTTGGTTTGGCGATTTCCTGTGTTCTATTATTTATGTTCACAAGTGATAAGTTGTGATCTACCAAATATGATACAGACAACCACCCTAAACTTTCCCATCGCCCACTACCATAACCATGGTTCCTGTGTTAACTAGGATACGATTTGTCCTATTGAATAGAATATCCAATTATTGGGATATAGTTTTGCTGGTTATAGGCGAACCAGCAAGACGAATACGCGTTTTTAAAATATTAATTCCCTGTTATTAGAACAAAGTATGTTTTCTAAGGTCGAATAAATGTATCCGAGGATCACTGGTAAAGTCGATTGGTAGTATGCTGCAAAATTAATTCCTTTTACATCATGATGAATTTTTTTCAGGGCTGGGTCTAGTACAATTACGTCCACTCATGTGTCATGTGGATTCACCCTAACAAAAGCCAATTCATGCATAAACTCCGTAAATCTGACAAAATATTATTCTCTTCATCACTTAATAGAAATTTTTTCGTGAAATTCCATTAATATTGTTATTAATGAAGTTCTGGCGAATTTGTTATTAAATTCTTATTCAATGGTAAAAATAAATGTGCGAAATTCAAAATTAATAAATCCTTAGACAAAAAACACAATACTATATTTTCCCTAGGTAGAGTTTTTTGACTTTCTGTCATGTAATAGTAGTTAATGAAATTAATAAAAAGAAGAAAAAATGAGGAATTCCTCTATTGACACAATTGATAGTAACAAGTTCGTTTTAAAAACGAAAAAGGACTACTATGAAAAAAGAAAATATTTTTCATAAAATACTTCGAACCTCAAAATATCAAAATTGACACCTTGTTCTATTTGTGTTAACAATACAACGCTTTTTAGGCCATAAATAATTTGCAGGACTTATTAAAATGCAAAAATTTAAGCTATCCTCTCTATTCGAGTTGGTTACAATTGGAAAATATTTTTAAGGCTGTTACTTTACGATTAATATTAAAAAAATATATGTCCATCATATTATTAGTATTTTTCGCACTTTCTTTCTTCTCATGGTAAGCCCGCTTTAATATTTGTTTGTGGAAAAATACATCAATCGTAAAGTGTAAAAAAATTGAGAAGTATTTAATTTATAATAAGAACAAAAATAATGGATATCAAAAAAGTCGCAATTTAAAAATAGTAAAATTCTAATAATTTCCGTCTGTTGAAATCGATAACCGGTCCAAACAAAAAAATATCCGGCCTTGAATTTTCCAAAGCGGGTTACTCGATGTACACCGAAAAAAGTAAAACTGTATTTATAAGAAGAATGAACGAAAATTGAACGTAAATTTTACTCGTCACATGTTTGAGATTTCCACAAGATCGGTTTGAGTGTAGAAACCCAAGAAAATTTAATGCCCATTTTGTACTTATTTTAAATCTGCAGTTTACGCAAATTATGTTTACAGTCCTCTCAATGAGAAGAAAACAATTACTAAAAGTGAAGAAGAAAATCATTGGGCGCCAAATGATGACCATTTAAGCATAACATAGTTTTCATTTACTATTTATGGGAGTCGTTACGAAAAATTTCTTTGCTTTAGTATTCATATTGAACTTATGTGTACTGATCATGTAACTTATACCACATTTAGTTCATAAAATATTTTATGAGGCAGTACTTACTGTGGAACAGGTATTATAAGTTACCGCTGACATTGTTATGTATACACCATCAGATAGAGAGCACGATATAGCACATGGGGCCGGTTGGCAATAATGCTCAAGTGATGGGTCCACTGAAGTACGAATATAAACAAATGTCTCATACTGTCCGTAAACACACGTCACAGTCTATAGTCTGCGGAACAAAACAAGAAGTTTAATTGATGATACGAAAAGTCATAAAGTCGACAATTATATGAGTCCAAATCGCGCTGTACAAAATTTAGGCAGACATTACAGCTGTATCCTCAATTTATGGGTCAGGATAGAGAGCAACCCTATTGAATTTTGAGGACAAGAACACTAACGTTACAGCCATCCCCAGATATAAAGGTCACCATGAACTACGCTCTTTTATCTGCCCGATATGGACGCGGAAAAAGCAACTTATGACATAGGCACAACAAGCCTAAATTTATTAGAGGACGACGAATGATTGAAATTGAAAAGATAGAGATGACCATAAAGAGTACGAATTATATAGTAGATGATCAGTCCAATCGATAATGCAAAAATTTGAAATGAAAATCAGATATCAGGATTTAAAATAATAAGCTACCGAGTAATATAATATTTCAAGACACAAGATAAAAAATGAGACATAAATATGTTCATAGAAAAGGCCAAAAGTTTATATGGCCCTAATTATGGTTAGAAATTAGATTGCAACAGATGAATTAAGAGTATAGACAACTGAGTATAGCATAATGCGTGACCACAAAAAGATATATTTTGGGTTAGAGAAATAAACGAATCGAAGATTGGTAAGATAATAGCGGAGAGAATTCCATAAATATATCGTGTCGCTCACGAATATGCAACTTAATATGGACCAAAGCGCAAGGAGTTTTATTATCCGATTAGAAAGCTTGAAAAATATTAGCACACAGAGTAAATCAAATAATGGAAGCTGAAGTAAGAAAGTCAATATTGACCAAATTAATTATATGAGGATAAAAATACGAGTGTTCAAGATATTAGATAAAATAAGACTACACCAATCTAAACTACCTCATTCAAGGTACCGCAAGCAGCGAAAGAATGACAGACGGATTAATAATAGGAAACCAAAACAGAAGCCAGAAATTTCAGATCCCGATTAAGCCTTTGAGAAAAGTTTTGCACAAAAGGAAAGTAACAAATTAGTAAAATCATAGTCAATGATGTGCCAATATATAGTGATATGAAATAAACGGTTACAAGTTAATAAGAAGTAGATAGTCACGTCCACCGTGATAATATAATGTAATTATTTCACCGAGATTGATACGAACAAAAATGAATCAAGAATATACAGAAACCATTAATTACTTGGTTAAAATCGCCAAGACGATGAGCTTAAGGTGACAGAAAGAAGATTGGTAAAAAATGACTCATAAAAATATTATATCCACTAGAACATATGCTAGTAAAGCAAGATATAGTCAGAGAAGAGCGATATAAAAGGTCATAGAATAACTTTTAACGAAGCTTGTATTACCATTAAAGAAATTGCAATCAGAATATATAATGCCGTTTCCCAGTATATATCCTTTATGTAACTAAACAATTAGTGATTCCACCAGACCGCGAGAGAAGACGACAAACTACGGTCGCACACGCATAGCATGCGACTTAAAATATGATTGAACAAGTACTATAAAATTTTGAATAGAGAAAGAAGCTCATTATCAACAGTGACTGTCACCGCAGAATCAGAGAGATGACTGCAATCTAAATAAGATATATCAATAAGTAACGTGGGACAGAGACCAAAGGAAAAAGACGACACCAGCAAACACATTCTATATATAAAGCACCCACCCAACATTTACCAAACGCGAATGATAGAATAAATGCGATTATACAGCGAAATTTAGATCTAACAAAGTGGTGCACCGGTATATGGCTAGACGGCTCTCCAGAGAGACCGACTTATATAGAACTTTCACTTAACTGATAGATTTAATCACAAAATAAAAAATAATATTAAAAATTTGATACGTTGAGTTTAACTAATCAACAGACGCGCCGCGGCAAGAGCACAGAGAAGGAGAGAATCACGGAATTTTGTATATTCTGTGAAATAAGGGTCGAATGCCAATTAGGCAAGATTAGAGATAATGAGAGACACAAATTAGGTCAAATTGAATATCAACTTTAAGATTAAATTGAACATTACGACTAGAATAGAGAAAGATCAATTAAATTATTTTCTAAAATACAAAAAAAAGATTTTTGAATGCCAATTAAAACTGATGAGACAACACTAAACTAGCTCACCGGAGTACTCCTCCTTCTCTGAAGACAATTGATCAATTAAAAAAATTATGTAAAGAAGTTCCGTACCCATATTATGCAATGCTATAACAACAAGATTTACGGATAACCAGAAATTGGTAGCAATTGTTTACATAATTATTGTAGAGACGCAACTACGTTTTATAAATTATACAATTTTTAAAAATATACTAATTTGATTATTGAACTTTATTTGACAAAATTAATTTACATTACTATCAGAAGTAATAGGAAATAAATTCAAAAAAGAAGAAACGAAATGTATTTCCAAATAAAAACAATATTCTTAATTATTATATTTATAAATTAGATAGAACCATTTATTTGAAGCACAACATAAACACATACATTGAGAGTTACACAAGAAAGCCCGGACATAAGAACAATGATGACACTCAGACCTTACAAAAACAATACTGGTAAGGCCTTTTCAGAAACAGAACGCAGAAAATGAACAAAAGGAAGCAGAATCAAGACGTCAAAAAATTCCACCACATAATTTTGAGATAGAGCAAACCGCCTAAACTCGTGGATATGACGTATCAAAAAGATTGAAATGCGAAGTATCAAAGTCAAAATCGAAAAGAAAATTACAAGAAAAGGAGAAAAACTAAAATACAGACAAATAGTAATTGTGCAAACGGCTAACGTCCGGATACATCGCTATAATGTAACTTTATTGTGGTCTGAGATCAAAATGTCCTCAAGATGTTATTGACAAGAACAAGGAGATAGACAAAGACGATTCGATTTAACACAAGACACCCATCCTAACCTAGCATGAAGAGGAATAAGATAAAAAAATTACAATTAAAAAAGTAAAAGGAGAGTGATTAAGAAAAATAGAGATATAAACATAAAAATTTTTATTTATATATTACTTATTATTGTTTTTATTATTGAGGTTTATAGCACTGAATGTCAATACAGGACTGAATTAATATAGTGAAGAGAATTCCTTGAGTACTCTACAGATAGTGAAACAGGAGATGAATGGCTATGATAAGTCCCACGAGTGCTGGAACACATAGAAATGAGCAGTCGTAGAGTATTAAAATAGCGATATTAAGTATTTTATAATAGCGTACCAAAGAAAAAAACCAAACTACGCACAAAATATGATTCGTAGTCAAAATTATGACAGTCTGGTAAGTCAATTAAAGTATATTGTTAAAGATAAGAGCAGTACTATATATGTGAAGCAAAACTGATTTGAAATGTGGATATGAGGATGCTGTTAATACTAATAAAAAAAAACGGTACATAGATTTACACAGATCACAATATCACAAAAGTACGAAGTACAAAATGTTGACTTTTAGTTGCATTAGTCAAAGTAAGTAACAGTCATTTTAAATCGAGGAGTCCGCCCTCAATGTGCGATGTAAACTATTCAGAGTTGGTACGAGAGTCCATTAAAACGTACTTTGAATCCCTCTATAATCGATCCATGTTAATAGGTGATTATAGCTAGAATACAACAGAAAAAAAAAAGTTCATGAAAATTCTCCACTTAAAGTCATAATTGAGATTTCTAAAAAATATTCAATAAAAAAAATTTAATTGATTCAACAAACTTTTTAATTGATACAAAATTTAATTGATTCAATCAAATTTTTTAAATTGAAACAAAAATCAATCGAGACAAAAATAATAATATCAATCTTAATTTTTTTAATTGACATCCCAATTAAGTTTTAATTCATACTAATAATTTCTGTCTGATTGAAGACATTTCAATTACAGACATTAATATAGATCAATTATGCGTGATTCGTGAATGAAGGATTTTTTGTTGTAGGCTCCAATATTGAAAGCTAAAACAGTTTTAACAAGACGACTGGCCTTTATGAAGTCATTTAGTTACGCAATCCGTGGTGGAGGGTTTGTTCTTTATGTTTCATATGCCACACACATAAAATCAACTTGGCGAGAATAGGAAAAGTTTATGACAAATTGTCAGTGATTTGTCAGACGTTTATCTTCAGTGATTTAGGCCAATTAAATTAGCATTTCGGTTCCCCTGCGTATGCCCTACGCAACTAATTCTTTGTGGCAATTAACTAAAGGGTATAGTAGATTGAGAAGCCGTTAATTATGGAGGTGTCGATTAAAGGCGCCGGGCGGGGCGTCCTTCTTATTGGTGCCACATTAATTTCATCGTCAATCTCTCTCATTGTGCCCCAAAATCCACCTGCTCCTTTCTCATTAGGTGTTATTCATCTGTAATCTTCATGGCTTGTTACAAGCGACAATTAATGGCGTATGACGCGTGACTATTTATTTGGATTATAGTTGAACTGTCTGGGTGATAATGGTGGCGTAAGGCACTTTGACAAAAAATAGAATTAAGACATTGAAGACGACCATGTTTAATTTGGTCGCTGTTGTTTTATTGATTGTTTTCTAGAGGAACATAACAAACGGCCGTATAACAATTCACTGGTTGACCAAAAAGATTGTCGGAATGTGAGTATCTCTAGGGCAACTACACGTGGACAGTCGCCTTTCGAACTTTTTGCCTGGTTTTCGTGCTTTCCTGTGCTGCTGAGACAGTGTCATGTTGGCCGCGCTGTCTTCGGTTTCTTTCCTGGCCCAGGGACGAAGAAAGAGAAAGGAAACGGAGTGTTAGCCACGCCTACGATCGCCTTGTCGTCGAATGGTTTCACCCGGCTTGTTATGAAATGTCGAAAAACAGTTTTAGTTTTATGGCTCATTAGACAGGAGTCGTTACTCTTTTGAAAAGTAACCAGTGAATTCGAAAAGAAATTAATAAGCTTACGTAGCAAAATCAAAAAAAACAATGATGAAAAATCGCCAAACAGCAATGAAAAATTTGTGACAACTAACTGTAATTAATAGGAAATCATATGAGTTAGATGTTTCTACTTTAATGTGGTATTAAATGCTATCGCATAAAAAGCATAAATTGATTTAGCTTAATTAAATCCATTTAAAGAATTAACACTTCAGAACAGAAAACATAGACAGTAAAGTAAATAAACTAACATATTACAGATTATAGAAGTAAGGGGTATGTTAATGCAACAAAGTAAAGCGTATATTTTTTCAAAACATGTTTGAAAACAGGCAAGAAAACAAAAACAGTCGGAATATAATCATAATCACGGCTTAATTATCACCGCGCAGCAACAAATGAAGTGTGGTTCGCACAAAAAAGAATTTCATTAAAAGCCGCATCTTCGGATCTCCCAGTCAATTTTTTACCGATTCCGAGTGCAGACATGTTTGGACAGAAGTCGCAGAACCATTTCTTTTAAAGCGCATCCCCGGATCTCCATCGCATTTTTTAGCACTTTCCGATGGCAGTCAATTTTTGAACAAGAAAGATGTTAAGTTTGTGACAATTAAAGTTTCGCAAAAAAGGAAATAGAAAATCAATAAAGTAAAAAAAAAAAAATCATCCCCGCCTGCGATTTGAACACATGTGCCGTTTTGACTTTTTCACGTTCAATGAATTCTTTTCAGAAGAGTGTTTGCAAATTACGATAAATTTTTTAATTTTTTTTTTTTTGATTTTTAATGGAAAAAATATATATTTATACAAAAATATATGCCGAAACAACAAAATAAAACGTGTATAGACATACAAAAATATTTTTTTTAAGAAAAATATTTGAATAAAAAACAAGTATCACTACGGCCCGTATTTGAGGCAGGCAGAATCTCATGTACCCTCTGCACCATGGATTCGCGTACACCGCTCAAAAAATCGCCTTGCTTTAACATGATGTTCCAAAAACATATTTTGCCAGAACACATATTACTTATTGTGATACTGCCGGAAACATTAATATGGTGTTGTCTTTATGTGAACGATATATATGTTGGAGCATTTTTGAGCACTCAGAAAATAATTATCATGCTTGGAAGAATTTCTTCCCACAGAGCCCCGATTGTGCTCATTGCCGTGCCGCAACATGACTCGTAATTTTCAATTCCCACGAATATGTCTGTAGTTCGTTGGCACCCGTTTTCATGCTAATACAAATAATGTTGAAGGAAACTATTCAGCTTTTATAAATTTTGTTAAACTTTTTACCCTTTCGCCTTCACGGAGAATCGAACGCGAGGCATACAGTTTGTAAGCCCGACACTATCCACTGGACTACGTAGCTGTGTATAAGTCACAGTAGACAATTATCCGTTATAAGGTTACATTTGAGTATAGCATAGTTTGGCAGGCGCGCCCACGAGCGCCAATGGGCAAGAGCATAAACATTACTTTAACAGAAAACATACCATTTGGTTTGCCACGTGGAGCAGTGTTAGCGAAGTGTCTGCGCCTTGCACTTGCGAAAGGGTCGTGGGTTCAAGGTCCCTGCTCTAACCGAACACTGTTCTTAAAGTTTACACATCTTATATTGCATACTATATTAAATTCCTTATAATCGAACACTTCGAAGTGGCGTTATTAATCATGTTACTGGTCCTCAGACTCTAAAGAGAAGTATAGGTCCCTTTCGTTATTTTATGGAGACCCCCGATTTCTTTGGCGCTTATCATAAACCAGTTTTCCGAAACAACATAAAAGCGTTTCATAGAAATCGATGCGTCTTTGATTCTTTCGCGTCTGTGTGATTTGATATCTTGTCGTCAACTCTGCCCCGGGTTTCCGATCGTCCTCTCTTCTCTAATACTCTCGTCTGTCGCTTTGTGATAAAATATCACAACATAATGTAAGTGTTTGAGGTCGATAATTTGTAAATCTAGTATAAGTTTGCATTCACCACATAAGTGTAGAGTTAGTGAAACATTCATCGTCCCGCAACACATATTATATCTAAACATATTAACATAGATGTCCGCAAACATTTAGTGTTTAGTCTTAGGAACATTTACATGTTAGCACCTTATAAATATAATTGTGGTTTTTAAATTGTGCGCGGAAAACACGTTTTGGTTTATATCGGAACATATGAGAAAACATATTTTTCTAACAGGTGTAGAATACTTCTACAAAGACTCGTCAGCCCACAATCGAGATTATTTGGGTTTGTGGTATCTTAAAACTTCTAACATCGTTTTCTAAATTGGTGAGTTAGTCATACGTGGTAGAATAATATTAGACAAAAATGGTATGTATAGGGTCAGTCTACACTACAAATAATTACAATGCGATAGACTTTTGGCACGGTATCGTAGAGAGGCCAGAAATGAAATATGAGGTCCGTTATACCGCCGCGCTATATACAATTATGAAACTTGAATCATGGACCAATTCGTTTTATGTGAGTTGGAGCATCGATTTGATCTGAGGGCTATATCTCACTATAGAGCCGATATTGACCTAGTTCGGCATGGTTGTTTACGGCCGATATAGTCCAGAACAATGGTACCAAATTGTCCAAGGCTGCACCTCGGATGAAGATTTGCTGCCCCCGCAAAGTGGCGTCCGAGAATAGCCAAGACTCACCGGATCGGGTTGTAATGGGGAATATATATGATGTATGGACCCGGATATCGACGCAATTTTTTGCATTGTCATTAGGGAACATATACTAACACATTAGTACCTAAATTTCAGCCGGAATCCGGATGAAAATTTTCTTCTCCTTAGGAGGGCTCCGCAAGCAAATCGGGGATCGGTTATATGGGGGCTTATTATCTAATTATTGACCGATGTGGAGCATTTGTGCATAGATGTAGAGACGATTATAGATAACACCATGTACGGGAAGTTTTCAGCCGGGCATCGATGGAAGATTCTCGTTCCTCCTCTAGAGGGCTGACGCCGCGAAGCCCAAATCGGCGGGATCGTTTATACTGGGGGCTGATATATAACTATGGACCCGATTGGGCCCAATTTTTCGGCGAGTTGGTTTTTGTAAAGACCAATAGTAGCTACACACCCATGTAACCAAAATTTCAGCCGATACAAGATGTATATAAGGACCCTTGCCAATTTTTGACTACATTTCTGGTAGTCTCGCCCTTCGTTTTTCCTCAAAATAGGCTCAGTTTCGGCGTTATCACTCTCTCTCAATTGCAGCCAAACTTTTTTTTTCCCTGCGGAGGCATCCCTTTTGGAGGTCGTGAGACAAGAAAAAGTCGCTGGGCGCATCACGATTCTGAGCACGAATACGGTGGGTGGGGAAGCGAATTCGAAGCCCAATTTCATGAATTTATTGCCATCGGTTTCTCGAATAACTTTGCTGGCACGGTAGCGCTGTCTTGAGTGGACCAACGACTTTCTTTCTTCTCATGGACTGGGGCCGTCCTTTGACGCGCATTTCGACTCGTTGACACAGACGCTCCAATGAACGCCATATTAATAGTCCACTGTTGACTGGGTTTTCCCTTCTCAAGACTAATCGGCACTAAGAAAAGTATTCCATGCGCATCCAACAAACAGAGGGCCATTACTGTTGGCCAGCGGACTTTTGAGTCTTTCCACTGCTTCGGAGACGGTTCAACGCGGTCGCTGGTTTCACGCATCAGCGACTGTGCGATTTGGAGTCTGGACGTGTAGTGTGATGGAGCCATGTTCATCCATTTCACATATCGACGGAGAAAAGCTCGGGTGTACTAGCGATTAAATGCAAACACCGCTCAGAGGAGCATCAACACGTTTGTAGTTTTTGGGTCAAATTGTGAGTTCGCGGCCGCACCCCATTTTTGCAGCAGGAGCTTCCCGCATATCGCAAAATATTAATGAATGATAGTGACCAAACAACGTTCCTTTGATATCTTTAAGGCCTCTGCTATCTCGATCATATTTCATTTTACGGTTGATTCAAAATCATGTTTGTGGATTTTTTTGAATTGTTTTTCGTGCGGGTAACCCATCTCTTTCGGGGCGTCCACCTGCGTTACCGTCCTCGCGTGCTCATTTCCAGCACACGCTTGAATTTTGCATACCATCAATTATTGGTTGATCTTCCCCCCTGGGCAGCGAGGTCCCGGAAACATCATTCATCCAAGCCAGTTTTTGCTGTCCAACCCGTTTGTATTTTTCCCTTCAGAAAACAGCTATGTCTTAGTCAAAACCACGAAATCCTTTTCTTCCATTTTTGCTTCACATATACAAAAGTTGGCTTCACAGAAAGTCACGCTGTAATCCTCACAAACTAAATTTGACTTACAGGACGTCCAAATGTTGGCACGAATGCATTGAATTTTGGTACTATATAAAAAGTAGGATAAACTGCATTTTATACTAGGCGACGGCCCCATCTATATGTCCAGACACGGCGGACATTATCATGCCAACCTCCGTTATATCCCCATCGCTAATGGTATAAAAAGATATGAATCAAATTAAAACTTTTTTCCTTGAATCAAGTACGCAAAACTCAAATTTTAAGAAATTGTTGTGTGAAAGTATCCTTACTTCAATGTCTCGCGCTTTGGCTCGGAATAAATGCCAAATCATTAGAGTAAAAACAAAGCGTTTGTTTCTTTGTTTTTTTTTTGTATATGAAAACAACCTTTTCTGTTCGGTGAGTTAAATTACGTTTAACGGCAATTTTGACATAGGCCCTTATTAGGGCTTTAAATATTACTTTATCATTACATTAAATTTTCAACTCTGCCATTCTTTGGTGCTTCGAAACATGCGAGAGTATTCTCGAAGTTGCTTGTGTTGCTGGTTAGTATGTTAGTGGAGCATAGGGACATATATTCAGTTATGTATAGCTTATCATATCGCTGTTTTGGTACACGTGCGTAGGTAGTACTGCTGCGTACTACTAGATTTTGCCGGAAATCAAATGCCAGTAGAAATAAACGGACTTAGAATTTAAGTAAACTAAATCAAAAATCCAGAAGGAATTTAGGATGCATTTGCGTACACCTTAGGTGGCTGCCAGCCGTCCGTACAATTTGAAATTTCTTTGTGTTAGAGGAATAAGGGCATTTAAACAAAACGAAAAAAAAAGAACAGAGATAAATAACAAAATATAGAATGCAAGAACATATCTGAGCTATATTATACTGTTATTTAAATTAATTTATCTGCGACACTCGACCAATCCTGCCGGGTGCGACAACACACATATATAGAAGTGCCAACACCAAAAATGATGTGTGAGAATGTATGTCATACTCGTTTCTATACGTACAAGGGGACGACAATGAAAAACAATTATAAAATATTACATTTGATGTCATTCATATTTTGCAACAGAAAATAAATTTAAATGAACTAAAGTGGAGGGAAAACCATTTTCCGTCGAGGAAAATTTTAAATTGAGCATGTCAACTATTAAGATGCTGTATGCCCGTCGGGAATAACTGTTTAAGTATGTAGTAGTAAGCAGAATCAATTGAAACGATATTGTGAGATAGAAAAGCATAAAATCATTGTCCCTTAAAAAAATCAAAATAGTATTCATTTTTTAATGGTAAAGTTAGTTTTCTGTTTAAAGACACAACATTATCTTGTACCCTACTCGTAGGTCCGCTGCGCAAGCTTCGTGTTTAGCCTGAAAGAAACCGAACTTTACATGAATAAGAAACAAAACTTCCAGGGGACTTTAAAATTTCGTTTTTCCATAAAAGAAATCGAATTTCTGATGTACTCTGTGTCGATATTACATGTTAAAACCAGCAATAATGGGTTGTCTGAATTTCAGAAAGTGACTCATGTCTCCACTCCGTTGGTTACATGAATTTTGGCCATTTTGGTGTTCGTTTCCCAATGGCTCTATCTGAAACTCTTTTCAAATATTTCACACATAACCGAAGTATTGTGCTCATAGACGAGGACCAGTTAAACGATGTAAATTGACAGGCTAGCCCGCAGATCTATGTGCACAACAAAAATTTTCAAAATGTTTGCAATTTAAATTTCAAGATTTTTCATTCAAAGCGGATAGGCAGACATGTGTCCCAAAACACAAACCCTAGGCGATATGGTGGCAAATCGGCATAGACAGATGAAATATTACAAATTTAACATAGTATATTACGGCCGTAAGTGTCGGCGCAGGCCGAATCTTATGTACCGCTGCCACCCCAAATGGATTGCGTAGAAAACTTCTACGAAAAGTATCTGTCATCTCACGAATCGAATTACTATTGTGAGTTATGTTAGTCCATACGTGGTATATATTCAGACAAAAAAAGGTATGGTATAGTGGTAAGTTCTACAAATAATTACGTAATCGATTCATGGAGCTTGTTGCAGCGGTAGCGAAGAGGAGCCAGAATCGAAATAGAGTGGGGGTTCGCTTATATGGGGGGCTAATATTACATTATGGAACTTGATATGGAAACCAATTTTTGTGTGATTGGTGTGACGAAGTTTATCTGAGGGCCTTATATATAACCTATTAAGACGGCGGTCCACGTGGACCCTAGTTAGGCAGGGTTGTTTAACGCTAGTATATCACAATGTACCAAATTTCAAACTGACTCGATGAATTTACTCCTCCAAGTGGCTGCGCACGTCAAAAGGGGCCAAAGTAATCGGATCGGTTTTTTATGGGGCCTAGTATATTGATGTATGGACTGATATCGACCACTTTTGGCATGCGATGTTTTAAATATCATGATACTACCACCGACGTAGCCAAAATTTTCACATAACGCGAATCGTATGAGATTTTGCTCTTCCAAGGGCTCCGAAGGACAAAATCTGGGGATCGGTTTAAATATGGGGGCTATATATAATTATGGAGCCCGATGTGGACGCAATTTTTTGCATGGTTATTTATGAGACCCATATAGCTAACACAATGTACCAAATTTCATTCAGCCGGATCGGAATGAAATTTGCTTCTCTAGAGGCCTGTCAGCTGAGCAAAGGCGGGCGATCGGTTTATATGGGGGCTATATATAATTATGGACCGATCGTGGACCCGAATTTTTCTCATCTGGTTCGTTAGATACCATATTACTAACACCAATGTACGCAAATTTGAAGTGCCGGATCGGATGAAAATTGCTTTCTAAGTAGGAATCTGGGCAATTCCAAATTTGGGGGTCGTTATATGGTGGACTACTACGTAAAAGTGACGGAGTATGGTCTCAGTTGCAATCCGATGCGAGCCTCTAATCATAACCACGTACTTGTGCCAGTTAAGTCGATAGTTTGCTTCTTCGGAAGTTGGCGTGATTTCAACCAGACGGTTACGGACGGACAATGCTCAGATCACTACAGAATTTCACCGACGACCTAGAATGATATCATACTCTTAAATGGGGTCTTAGGCAGTATTTCGAATGTGTTTACAAACCGAAATGACAATAGTTAAATATACGCCCCGTATACACCCATCCTATGGTGGAGGGTATAAAAAAAGTTATTTAAGTATCTACGGCAGACTGTTTGGCCAGGTTGAGTGTTAAATAGCCACCACCATAGATCGCATACACGGATTTTCCGTAAAGCTCTAAAGGGTTTCCAATGGTATTCACAGAAAATTTTAATTTTTAGAGATAAATGATCAGGTGTTTGAATTAAGGAGGAAGGTATGCCATTAATGCACACAAAGAAAATATCATTTAAATTAAGCCAACCATATCAGTACACGCAAAAAAAAAAACATTTGAATAACGTTTACAGAAAACGTTTTTCTTTGCACCCTCAAAAAAATTGCTTCTGTAACA
>PGFW01040452.1:0-10616 GCA_003123925.1 Haematobia irritans | reverse complement strand
ACATTTTAACGTACATCTTACTATTTTGGAAAATATATTTGGGGCTTTGACTCTTCAATTGAAGTGGGGATATCTTCATACAAACGTTAGGTTTCAAAAGTATTTGTAACGATGTTAATTTAATTTGACTCGAAATCGAAAATTGTTTGACAAATGATGTGGATAGCGAGCATTCAATTTGAGGAAAACTGGATATTATTCTAAGTTTAATTCACTGTTGAGGGTAATGGTCTGTTTTTGTGAGGAACGCGATTTTCTCAACAATTTCTCAACTTGAATATTACCCTAATCCTTTGAAAATTGTGAATTAAGCATTTGTTCAAACCGTTGTGTTATGGGTATATCCTATTTCACTATGACGATTCAGCACTTTTGAACGTGTTTTGGCAACTCTAAAACCTATTTTGATATGTGGATAAAATATGCATATCTATAAATAGTATGAAGAGAACAAATACGTAGATCAGATTCATACGTACACACATGTACACATTTCGTGTGGTGTCCCACTTAAAAAGGTGTCTGGCCAACACTATACACCGTCGTAGACCTGAAAAATGTACACGAACTTTCTTTTGTTAGGCTTAGTGTACAGCCATCGTATGCCAAAGTTCAGAAGTTTTATAACAAATAAAAACAGATTATGAAACTTCAATATGTTTTTATAAATATTTGCAAAATTTTATTGGAAAGTCACTTATATATGTGCCAAGAAACCACGGACTTTAAAAATCATCCTAAAATTTGAACCCGAAATGTTCCTCTTATTATAACCCCGTCACCATTCTATGGTGGTGGGTGTAAAAACAAAATCCTTGAAGACAGTTCTCTCAAATACCTTTCCAACAATATATTAGACATAGGCCGTTGCACTAAACACCTCAGTCTTCACACAAAGAAAAAAATTGGTTAATATCTTTATCCGTTCGAAAGTGTCAAAAGTATTTCCAAAACAGCGATTTGGAAACACTGTGGGTTGTTGAGTAACAGAGGTCTTCGCTCGCTCAGAAAAGGAATTCCGAAAAGTGAACATCTCTCCAAAATCATCACACTTATCTGTCATAATTGAATATCTTGAGATCAAAATTGCATAACTACTATACCTTCTCTCTTATGATGAAGTTTATAAAAATCCATGCATGTTAAATCCTTGAATTCTATCAACTGGTACGATACATTCCACGAACTTACTTTTCCCCTTAGTATGTCTAAGTACCATTGCCTTTAAGGTATTACCTTGAAATAAATCGTTGGACTTATGTGAGAATTATCTGCATCCACAAAAGTTTTCTTTTTTGAAATGCTGGTATTTGTCTGCATCTCATGTTGCCAAGAGGCGAATTCTCTTGCCAAGTTACACATGATCGTTACAATAAATTTGACTATTGAGAAAAGGAATGAAAGTAACAACCTCTCCAAGAAATAAAAACAACTCAAGGTAAGCTGGGGCCACCCAATGCAAGAAAACAATTGCAACATGTTGCTGACTTCGACATCTATTTAAAATAGGAGACGTGATGGCGGGTTTTGACGATGCAAGGGATTGGTAACTGTTTACTTGGGTTTCCTTCAGGTGTGAAACTTATTTCACTTCGGTTATATGTGAAAGACAACATGGAGTCCGTTTCTGGATGTATATCGCAGGATATTTGCAGTGAAAAAAAAATACTGGCTATTTTGCAATTCACAAATTACGGGACCAGGACTTGGTTCACGGCTGGTCGAATTGAACCCACAAGTGGAATGGAAAATGGACTATCAATTAATAGGCTGATTAATATTTCATTAATTTAAGGATGACTTCTTTAAAATCAAAATGTTCTCTTACTTAAGGTAAATCATTTCCTTTATAGTTCAAAGACATACAACTTTAACAGTGTAACTCAAATTTCCACAATTTGGTCATAAATTACAACAAAAGAAAAACAGGTAACAGTCGAACTTCGGTTTAACGTAACGATATATTGTCGGCCCTTTCGTTATTTTACAAATATTCGTTAAAACGAACGGGAATATATAAATGTTACTTTTATAAATACTGTGAAAATGTCAGTTCAGTTAAGTTCCTAATGGGTATATGGAATATACTAACACAAGATGACAGATTATGTTCAAAGTGCGGTTTAAAAGTCGATAGCTAACGGAGTACTAACGGAGTTCATGATAATGGGAGTTAAGTAATTATGCTAATATTCTTGTGTATTTCATAGTTTCTCTTCAGCTATTAGAAGGAGGTTCATTATCATTGAGATAAATATAAATCACAAAATACAAAATTCAGTACCCAACTTGCCCCTGGCGATCCTACAAAAAGTTTGGTGGCATATTGGGCCACCATAATCGCAGGACTAGTGTCAGTTTCCAGTTTGTCGCAAGTTTTTATACCACCACCATAAATGTGAGGGGGTATAATAAGGTTTGTCATATTCCGTTTGTAACAGCATCGAAATATTCGATTTCCGACATAATAAAGTATATATATTCTTGATCAGGAGAAATTCGAAAGACGATTAAGCATTCCGTCTGTCCGTCTGTCTGTCTGTTGTAATCACGCTACATGCCTACAATAATGGTCGCTATCGTCCCGAAATTTGGCACATCATTAAGTTTTTTGTTTGCAGGCATGGTCAAGTCGGAGATGGGCTATATCGGTCAAAGTTTTTGATATAGTCGCCCTATATAAACCGACCGTTCCCCGATTTGGGGTCTTGGCCTACTAAAAACCGTAGTTTTATCAGATTTGCCTGTAAATTGAATAATCTACAGTGTATTTTGGGACCCATAAAGTGGTGTGTCGTAAAATGGTTGCGTATGCCGGTCCAGTGTTTTTTAAAGTATAGGCGCCCCATATATGACCGATCTCCCGATTTTTGCTTTCTCTAGGCGTTCTAGAACAGTATTTTCTATCCGATTTGTCTGAAAGTTGAAAATCCAGGAGGTATTTTAGGTACATAAGGAGGTTGTCTGAAAATCGTTCGTATCGGACCAATTGTTTTGATATAGCCCCCCATATAGACCGACTCCCGATTTTGCTTCCTTGGGCGTCTAATAAACTATTATTTACCATCCGAATTTGCGCTGAAATTGGGAAAATAATCTAGAGGTATTGGGGGCTTATAAAGAGGTGTGTCTGAAAATGCTCCATATCGGTTCCATGTTTTTGGTATAGCCTCCAATATGGGACGCGATCTCCGCGATTTTGCCGTCTTACGCAATCTAAGAGAACAGTATTTTCTATTCCGATTTGTATGAAAATTGAAAATCTAAAGGTATTATTGGACGCAAAAGAGGTCCGCATCGTTCATGGTTTTTTGTATAGCCCCCAATATAAACCAACCTTCCCGCATTTGGATGTCTTGGGTTTGATGAGATAACATATTTTTTATCCAATTTTGCCTGAAATTGGAAATACTAGAGGTATTATGAGGAACAATAAAAAGGTTGTGCCGAAAATTGGTGCTAATCGGTTCCATGTTTGATATAGCCCCATAGAGACCTGATTTCCCGATTTTGTTTCTTGGGCTTCTATGAAACTATATTTCTATCCGCTTTTCCTGAAATTCTTGAGCTTACAATAAACTGTATTTAATTATATGATTGCCTGAAATTTCGAAATCTAGAGTGTATTTTTAGGACCACAAATAAGAGTGCCGAAATTGAGGTATATCGGTCGCATTTTTGGTATAACCCCCATATAGACTGATCTCTGCGATTTTTACTTCTTGGCGCTAGAACTATATTTTTCTGGCCGATTTGTTTGGAAATTGAAAAAATCTGAGTATTTTAAATCACAAATATGTGAGTAGCAAATGGTGCCTTATCGGTCCATGTTTGGTATAGTCCCCATATACACGATCCACCTTTATTTCTTGGGCCTTTCTAGAATCCGTAGTTCCGAATTTGCTGAATTAGTAATCTATAATAAATTTTAGACAAACGAAATTCTTTTTCTTATAAAGTGTTTCGTTTAATTCCAACGATTGTCACTTACTAAATTTGTCGTCAAAAGAAAACTTGATTTGTCTAATTTACTTTTCTCAAAAAGAAAACACTTCTTTCAGGATATAGCAAGGCACACTTGATCAATGAAATTGCTTAAACTGAAAAGTACACAAGTTCAGATTTACTCCATCGTATTTCAATAATGCGAAAAATCTAGCAGATTTTAGATTTTAAAATAAAGGCGTAATTTCAACATATAAACGATATGTTTTATATTTTCCTCTAAAACTCAAACAAAATTGGTTCTCTATAAATGACAGAGATCTTATCTGGTCTTCATAGGTTAATCTTTTAAAGTTTGCTTCGTGGGAGCTGGCATCGTTTGAGAGAAGATTTTGGTCGTCAAACCCCCTACAAGAATTCCTATATATTATCAGTAAGCCCACTACGACGAAGAGTTTCATAGTAAACTATATAGCTTTGCATTCAATGGTGGCGGGTATTTAAAATTCCGGCCCCGGCCGGAATTGACGCTTATATACTTGTTAAAAATTTTCATGATAATTTAATTGATTTTAAATTCTTATTAATCTAGACATTTACCTATGGGTCAACAATACTTCCAAATATTTTTTGCCTTTCTGGTGCAATTGGGATGCGGCACAATAACACCGGTTCTAAGAGTTTGTCCCTGGACTGGTTAATGAATGACTGTCCTAGTCCTAAGCTAAAGTTCGTCCCAGGTCAATCGTTCTTTTGGAATGAGTCAAGCCGAGTACTGCTGTGTCAATTTTACCACCGTCAATGACATAACCCGTGTTATAAGTGAGCCGATCCGTCCATACGTTTCGACTCAGGCGTGGGACTGGTCCATACACATCAGGATAGTCTTTCTACTGGTTCTGGGTATATCCATTTCCTGTAAGCGGAGCTGGGCACTGCTATCTAACCGTAAATTTTAGCCTAGTTAACGGAGGCCATTGAATTTGTGTTTCCAACATTTAAATTGTGATCTAAAGTATCTTTCGGAATGCCGTACTTTGTGGACATTTTCGAAGGAAATTCATGATCGATCTGAGCATGTCGTCCGCCCGTCAGTCTGTTGAAATCAAACCTACTTCCGGAACGAAAACCAAGCCTATCAAGCTTGAAATTTGGCAACTAGTGGTTGTATTGAATGTAGGTCGGTATGGGTATTGCAAGTGGCCATAATCGGTTCCACTTTACGTATAGCCCAAATATAAACGGACCCCAAATTTGCTTCGCGCATCCCTAAAGCAAGCAATTTCAATCCGATCCGGGCTGAAATTTGTAGCATGGTGTTAGTAATATGGTCTCTAAATGACCATGCAAAAATTGGTCCACATCGGTCCATAATTATATACAGCCCCCATATAAACGCGGATCCCCTAACTGTCAGATTTGGACTTTCAGTGCCTCTTGAAGACCCACAATTCATCTGATTCGCGTTGAAATTATGGAACGTGGTGTTAATTATAGTGGCCTACAATACCCATGCAAAAATTGGTCGAAATCGGTCCATAATTATATATAGCCCCAATATAAACGCTGATAATCCCCCAGATTTGACTCCTGAGCCCTTGAAGAGCAAAATCCATCGATTTCGCTGAAATTTGGTACGTGAATGTTAAGATATGGTATCAAGAACATGCAGGAATTGTTCAATATCAGTTCTCCGATAATTAGTATACGACCATATAAACGCGATCCCCAGATTGTACCTCACGGTGCTTTTGGAGAACAAAATTCATCCGATCTGGATTGAAATTTGTACGTGGTGGTATATACTGGTATTTTAAGCAGCCATGGCAAAGTGGTCCAATATCAGTCCATAATCATATATACTCCATAAACCGATCCCCAGATGTTTAGTTTTGGACCTCTTGGAGGAGCAAAATTCATCCGAGCTCATTGTTGCTAGATATGGCGTTCAACCATGCCTACTAAGTCCATATCGTCTATAGTTATATATAGCCCTCCGATAAATCGATCCCCAATTAACGACAAAAATTGTCCATATCAAGTTAATATATACACGTATGACAACTCACATTTAGAAAAGATGTTAAGAATTTTAAGATACCACACCAAGTCAATGTTGTGATGGACAGTCCTTTCGTAGATGTTTCAGCGCAATTCCATGGTGGAGGTACAGAAGATTTTCGGCCTCGCGAACTTACGGCCTGTATATACTTGTGTTGTTATTTTCTAAGATTTAATAGCATTTTTAGTTAAATTGAATGTAAATTCTTTGCCAAACCTGTTCGTTAGGAATTTGGGACGTTCCGTAAATTGGATTTTCGCTAATGGGATATTCATTAAACAGAGCTTCACTCGTAATAAAACGTCACGTAACGTATGGTCGTCACGTTGAGCAAATATTTGACAAAATCGAAAAAGATTCGTAAGCCAGCAGTCAAACCATCACATTATTTTTAGCTCATATCTGGATATCATTACATCACGATAATAGTATTTTCCAAAAGACTGTAGTCCACATATTTCGAAGTGCTACTGGAAAGTTTGAACTCATTTTGGGAAAATATTTGCCCATGTGACCATACCTATATTGAATCAATATACAGTCCTCTTTGCAAACTTCATCGAGCGTATTACTTGATATAAAGAGAATTCAGAGGGGTTTTTGGTACAAGAGATAGTTCTCCAAGCATGATTAGTTAAACCAGTACTCTTCCCCGAAGAAGAATTTAAGATTCCTACCTATGATGACTATGTCATATTTTCGGATTTAGAACACCAATTTTGCTTCAATTTTAGAGGAATCATAAACATCTCGTGTAAGTGTCCAAGAAAATTATGAAATATCGCGTTGATTTGAATTTTAAATATGTAAATTTTACCGTCCTTATTCAAATGATTGAGAGAATAAAATATGGAAATTTTACATTCAGGTTTCCAACGCATTTTTCATGTCGTGACGGTCGAATTGCAGCATTCAACACCGACAAAGTCTCAAACGTTGCCACGAAAAGTGACCTGGCGCGAACAGCAATCTTAAGATGAATAAAGACGTTGGTAATATTTTTGTTCCATCTTATTCCAACGTATTGAAGATCCAAGATTATGGTGGCCATTGTGGGTAGAAACATCGAAGCGTAAGGAACCAGCATTTTAAGCCATTTCTTGGTTGAACGGTGCTGACTGTGCTGGAATATTCATGTCTATCGGCCGGATATGTTCATGCTGGCCATGGTTTCAATATTGACCTTAAGACATTTTCCTGACAGATATTCGCATTTATTTTTAACCCACGATCTATGAATACGAGCGTTCGTTTGTGGCCAACCTGTGCCACTCCATTTGAGGGAGTGTGCAAAATCCTTCGGCGTTATTTTGGACAGGAAGCTTGAACTTTTATTATTGAAGTTCTTCAATATTATTGCTCTAATATTGAAGAAAGGGCGAGGAAAGCAACCGGTAGCTTATACTCGGTGCTTGTGTATCTCAGGTTCCTTCAGCAAGACAGGAACCAAACTCCCTTATTGTCGATACTGCATCTATTGCCTTTAGACATCTTTGGCAACGGTCAGCTGCAACACGGCTGTGAGTTGTGCGAGTTATCGCTGTGTCGACGCCCGGGGAATAAAAGATATAGATTTTACACTAATGGCTCCAATTGGATGGCCCTAGTGGGTTCGGAAAGTATATTCTAAAGAATGCTGGAACTTCGTAATAGCGAAAAGATTACCTGATCACTGTAAAGTGTTTTTTCAGGCTGAAATATTATCAGCAATAAGAGAAGTGGGATTGGCTGAGAATATGTCCAAGCAAATATTGTCATTACTATATACTCAGACAGTCAACTGCAATAAATCCTGGACTCTGTTGTTCTCTCAACTTCGAAAACGGCCATCGAACTGCCGCAAATATCTCAATGAGATGCTGAGGCAAGCACAATATTCACCTAAATGGGTGTCTGGCCAACAGGAACATCCGGGACTGCGAAGCAGATGAGGCTAGCAAGGCTAAGGAACTAACTGTTACAATATTCCAGGAACTAGAATCTGTTGGTATGCCTACTGCTTAACCTGCAAGCTCTTACTGGCGTGAGAAGGCTGTCATGATGGCAAGTGTTCGATTGGGAGAATTGTAAGGGTGTAACGACACCAGCAAATATGCCCCATTTAAACTTAAACCGCACACTAGATTAGTGCTAGTGTTCTCGAGACGCCAATATCACCTGATATCGCTATAAACGGGTCGCTGCCTATAGGCGATTTTGCAAAAACTATTGGTGCGAAGTATAATGACATTGTAATAGCTGTCATGATGGCGGAGAAAAGGAATCAAATAAAACACCTCTATGTGTGAGTGTCCTGCTTTTGGGTAAGGCGAAGCAAATTTTAGGGGCATATAGCTCAGATTACGGCGGACCTGGAAAACTTAACTTAAGGCAGTCTGCTAATGTTTTTTGGAAAACTGGTTGGTTCAACAGAAGAATATCGAGAAGGTTCAAACGGTTTAAAACTAGAAGTGCCCATATTTAATAGTACTTTTGTTAATATGGTATCACAAATGACTGAAAGTCAAGTGAGCCCCTGACTCTTAATCGGATGCTGCCGATTTAACTAAACTAAACCTAACCTTTCGCATCGGCGCGATTGAATTCTGGTGGCCAATCGAGAGGTGTAAATTCCTTTTGGCAAGTAAATCCGATCATATTGTTCAAAAAAAACTGCCCCCCCCCTCAAGCTCGGAATGTTCTCTTCGGGAGAAAACAAATTTGGTAATTAGCCACATTTCGTGACAGCAACATTTCCTATGGCTCTTTCCATCTACCTTTTTGGCATGTCGTGAACTTGTTGCACTTTTGGAACCTTCACTGCTTTGGTCAAAGCGTCATGTGTTGCAGGCCGTTTCTTCTGTGATAAGTTAGCGTCACAGGCACATCTTGCAGCGTGGATCTTCGATCAAATCTTGGCACTTCACTTATCGGATTATTTTGGTGTTGTTTTACTGTTTTGTTTTTTGTCCACATTTTAGTCGCGATACTCAGAGCCGGTGGAACACTTTTGTGACAAACCTAGATTGCAGGCTTATTCCAATAGACTTCAAATTTGTCCTAAAAAAAATGTGTTTTAGCGTCCGAATGAAATGGTTAAGATGTGGATACCACTGAAAGCAGAGTTTCTTTTCTGAGAAACTAGTTTTTAGATAAAGCAAAGTTTTCTTTTAACTTTATAGAATTTTTCTTAAAGCAAGTAAGAAGAATTAGAGAACATCTTTGAAATCGATACATAAATTTGGGTCCCTGTTTGTCTAAAACAAATAGGTGAATTTCGTTTGTCTAAAAATTCGTTCTTGGAAAAGTATTTTTTTTTTGGGTGATACTCTGCCTATACTTTCGCTGATATGCGCTTATTGGCCGCCGAAGCCAGAGTCTACCCTGATTTGCTCTCAAAATTTTGCAAAAACGAGTACAATTAATAGTATCGTTAAAGTTGTTAAATTTGAAATCGTTCAGGATTTAGATAAAGCTCTCAAATTATTCTTCGCCCCACACACAGAAAAATTACATTTAAAGTCTTAATTGAGTTTAAACAAAATATTCAATTAAACACAAATTTAATTGATCTCAAGCAAATTATTTTAATTGAGAAAAAAATCAGTGCACGAAAAACTACTAGTATAAATCTAATTTTTAAATATTTGAAAGGGATAGATTGAAGTTTCCAACAATGCCTTGTAAATTTGTTGATAATCGGTTCTAGATTTAGTCTTTCGTCCGATTTTCGCTCATATGACTACAGAGACCACAGTTTTATCGATTTAATGAAATTATTACGCAGGAATTTGAGATTTTGCTATCGACATTGTAGTTCTAACAAATAGTGCGTAGGGTAAAATTAACCGCTCGCCTAAGCGTAAGACTTTCTTTATGTTTTTTCTTGGCCTAAACTCTATATATTATTAAAGTTTTTTAATCAAAAATTAGGGCGAATCGTTGTTTGTTATTGGTTGTGATAAAAAAGGATGTTTTTGAGAAAAAGAACCCATTATTTCAGTTCACCAAAGAAAACTAACTTTTCTCCTGGAACGAAAAATATACAAGCGAAATTTAGCGTTTGTTAAAATGATTTTTAAAGCAAATAAACAAAAATTTAATGACAAATTGTCCCAATCTTTTTGTTTTTAAAGAAAATTTTGTTATTGTTGCAAAGAAAACTTGTTTGGCAAAAGTTTTTTTTTTCTGATAGAAAACTTTTTCTTTCAGTGTGTAATATTTCATTGTAATGTTACATTCCAATATCCATGTAAAACTTTCGTGTCGTAGTTCTGCCAAAAAGGAAAAAGCAACCATATCATGGACTTGTTCTACTTTTGAGCACTGCCAAAATTCTCAAAGTGAGAATATCACGTTTTATTTATTTTTTCCTGTTGGTTGTTTCATTTTAAAAAGGAGGGGAGGTAAAACAAAATAAATGTACTATTTTATTTTCCACTAACAACTTCTGACATATAAAAAACAAACACACGTATGCCACATAAGATATATTGAGGGGATTAAACTATGACGTGTTGTAATTGCATTAAATCTTTCAATAATTGGCTAATACAGTTTAGTGGAGTTTCAAATTTTCCCAAAAACGACGTGGATCCACCGTTTGTTCATTTAAAGAAGGTCTTTGTGA
>PGFW01040449.1:17952-28324 GCA_003123925.1 Haematobia irritans | reverse complement strand
TAGAAGAGAGAAATATGCAGGCGGAAAAATGCACTGAATATAACATCGGGAAACTTATATGAAGAAATCACAGAATACACTTACCCAGAAGATGGAAAGTTTACCAAGCAGTATGCAGAGCGACAAAGTTATTCGCCGGCAGGTGTGGGGTTTTGGCAATTTTCAAAAGTGGACAAGCTAAGAAGATTTTTTTATTAAAAAAAGTGCTCAAGACCTACCAAAACATACACCGAACTATGCTTTGATGTTAGAAAGCACTGCTGAGGAGAGCCATATATTTATACACTAAGCTTGCATATTAAATACATTAGAAAAGATACTTGTGGACATTACTCTGCATCGATAGAACTGCCAAAGTTATTACAAATATCTTACTACATTCAAGGAAGTTTTCTTTTGCGGTTAAAGAACTCAAGCTAAAAGCACAGCTTACTTTCAAATATGTTGGCCAAATGATGGATAATAATTTAAAAGAACATGGAACATGTTTGGAAACGATCTATTAATAGCGATCAAATTGGATAATATCCATAAAAACCTGGAAAGAAAGAGTAGAAGTGGTCGGCTTTATAGAGACCCTGAACTACTTTAGAGGCTTTAGAACTTACATCTCTGATGAAAATTTCTAGGAAAATATGGACTGATTTTCAGAGCACGATGTGGATGTAAATACATTTAAATTGCGAAACAAATCACGGAGCTATACTGAGCAGCGACAGACTTTGCAATATATGTAATTTGGCTGAGAACCAGAAACACCTTACAACCACTTTTTTAGGAGTTTGTCACCGGATTTAGAGAATTTAGACTACGATACTTTTCAAAAAAACTACACTGAACACGGCGGAAATTATCTGGAATTCCGAATGGTTGACTTGCAGGGATGATGCGCTCGAACTCTAGTTAAATACCTGAAACTAGCGGAATAACTATAGGCAATTTTTGGTAAACCCAAAGAAATTTAACAAGTAATTAATTTGTGGTGACAGACGTTTGTGCACAACATTGTCAATATTACAAATTCTTTGTTGAATCCCCGAAAAATTGTTATATAAATTATATTCTAAGCTAATAGTAATAATAATAATGTATTCAATAAAGAGCATTTGAAGAGAAGAAAACAACAAAATATAAGTAAAATAAAAAATCAAGAGAAAATAAACAAAATAATGGTTAAATAAAATGATGGACACTCGATACATCGCCCTAAATTTTATCAGCATATATAGCGAATGTTATGGGAAAAAATATTATATAAAAAATATTTACAATAAAATAAAAACTAATTTTATTTTTTATTTAAACTTTATTCCTTTGTCCCATCAATAATTCAAACCTCCTTACCACATAATGCAAATTCAATTAAACAAAACAAATATACTACTATATATAAGAATGCCACGCCGTATTACTTAAATACTGCTGTAAATTGTAAGTATCCTATTAAACAAAATAAGAAAAAATTATCATATACAAAAATGATTAAACTAATTTTTAAGACACAAAAAAATCCTTTTTGTAAAAGGACAAGTTTTGCTGATTTAAGCCAAAATCATTAACATCTTTTATTTAAATTTTTATTTATGTAATAACTTCTCATAAAATGTCTATTATGTTATTTATGTTACATCTCATGTTAACATTTTTCTATTTGAATTTACATATACGTATCTCACATATACAATGATAATTTTATCATCTCAATTTTATTCTCACATTGAGAGATATTTTTATTTTGTTTTCTCACAAAAAATAAACTGTATGCTTTTATTTATTAAATTATTTTTTTTTTTGGTAAGCTTGACAATGCTCTGCATTCATAACATTGCTTGTTTTTTGATTTGATTATTGTCTTTAGGTAAACACATTGACATCTCTATGTGATTAAAGATTTTTGACTTTTCAAAAACCCGTAGTAAATAAAGTTAGACACTCAGAGCTTAGCTCGATGCATAAATCAAATTGTAACAATTCATTCTCTACTTGTTTGTAAATAACAGGAGAAAGCGGAAAACAACGTTTTGTTTCATTTCGAAAAGGGGAAACTTAAAAAAACATCATAACATTATATTTGCAACAGCCATAAGAAGACCTGGTGGTCTATGTGGCCTGCTATTCTGGAAGACTTGTACTGGACGTTTCTGTCTTACTGAGTCTCAAAAAATAAAAATATTAAAAACTTTATATAATTACAAACATTAAGGCGATTGATTCCCCTTTTTTTAAAGTTGATGAATTTGTCACCTCACACTTTGATAAACCCGTCAATATTTTTTTTTGTAACATGGTCAACACTTTACAATAAATATCAAATAAAAATTGAAGGTATTAGTTATTTTCCATTTTGTACTTTACAACACTTTACCATTTTATCTACCTTACATGCAATACCTGTTGCTATTTCAAAGTTATGATAAGCTTTAAACAACATTTTCAAGTATTTGCAGCCCAGATTTTTTTTTTTAGTGACTATTGTATATTAGGATTTAGTCATAGTAAATTGGATAGCCAAATCGGTCGAACAAATCAAAAGAAAATACTCATGGACACGGTGTCGGAGTAATTTTAAAGGTGAAAAACTAAAAACCTTCAGACGAGATTTCTTTCATTGAAATATTGGTAGGGGGGCATATGCAATGAAATAAAAACTCCTCAACCTTTTTTTTTGGTTTCCAATATGAAATTGGAAATTTGAAAACATATATTTCTAGACAACAGTAAAAACAAAGAAAAAGGATTGAAGCAATAACTTCGACCTACTTGCTCCTTTCGATGATCTTTATCACCAATTAATAATTCACACTAACCACCTAGGCGCAGTTAAAAAAAGAATTCCATCGCCAGTCGATACGATTCATGGAATTCTGTGAAAACCGGAAATGGAATCATTCTCCTACAACTCGCCACTAACACACAAACAACAAACAAGTTCTCAGGCGAACATCCTTAAGGGAGTCCCTTCCTATTTTCCAAAGACATTATGTATGCAGCAGCTCAAACGCCAAACACACAATCATATTTCCTGCCATTGCTCTATTATAATCCTTACAGGACAGACCCAATAGTCCAGTAATTAAGAAGAATACCAAAACCCAAAAACACCAATGGAATCCATGGTTAGAAATTCTTAAACAACACATGCCAAAAAACATACTGCAACATTATCCTCGTCATCCAAAACATCAATCATATTTCCATAGGATCCAAGGAGAATATGCGTCAATCGTCAACATTTACCATAAGAGTTGAAATGATTCGCTAATTGTTAGCATTACAAAGTAGGAATTACATCGTCGCCAGTTCTCTGGGCCGCCATTGCCGGTATTGGCGCCAGAGAGGACTTCACGCAATCTTCTTAAGGCATTCACCACACAGATTTATATATGCCATAAAAGGTTAATTAAACTATAAAACATCATATTTGAGGACGAGTGATCCACAAGCCAAAGTAGAGAGACTTAGCTCAATTAGGTTCGGCATTTCCTATAAAAAACAAAAAACCGAATACTGTTTAAAAACTGCAGAAAGCATTATCACCCGCCCGATTGTCCCTGCGGATTGGTTCATAGTCTTCGAGGCAACGAGACATCTATGGCACAAAGAAAAAACGTGTCCTCCAACGCGCGGCGTTAATCCATCCGCGAGTTTGCAAACTTCAACAATTCCCACCGAAATAGCAATCCTAAAATTGCTTGCCTACAGAGCCTGCTTGGCACATAACTCAGTGACTTTAATACCAGACCAGTCTGGCAACAATTTGCATTGTTTGTTTCAAGGCATATATGTGCGTGGCAATGAATTCAATGAAGGAGTATTGCAATAGGGATTTTCATTGCAAGATAGAGAGTCGGAGGAAAACACACATAATATGTTTATGAAATAATAATATTTATTCTGACGAAAAAAAGTTTAAAAAAAATATATATATTAATCGCGCAAAATGATATGATGAAAATGTCTGTAGAGGAATATTCCTTTGTAAATAATTTTAAACACATAGTATAAGAACAAATATTTCTTTAAAATATAAAAAATTGTAACTTGTAAATAATTCAATTAAGATTTAAAATTTCTCATATTATATGAATTGCGCATTCCGGTTATGTTTAAATAGGGTAGTGTTGCGTAATTAAAAAAATTTATAATTTATCTTTGTTTTTCATTATTAGTTTGGGAATTAATTCCGCGTCATTCTAACCAAAGACAATAAACTGTTGCGGAAGGATAGGAAATTTGCTTGCGTCATACCAAAATGTTTGCATTTACCATGTTAGTTCCATACATTGTCTTGTTAATTTTTTTATATGTTTTTTTCGTTTTTTATTTTAAAGGAAAAAACTTAATTTTCTTAATGAAAGCAATGTTAAATTTTAGGAACAACCAAAAAATTACATTTCCCCTTTATGGAAATTTATTTCGTGCACTTACTTTCTTTTTATTTGCATTTTAATGTTATGTCAATACTTAGTCGTATACGCGATTTGGAAACTAACACCCGTAAATGCGTTTGATCTCCTCAGTAGCCAATTTCTATCTTCCTATTGTGTATTGTATAACATTACAACCACGATGACTCTCCTTTCCGTTTATACTATATTCCTTTCCGAGTAAGGACAAATTTTCCATTTTTTGGGTTTGAAGACTGAGATTTAGAATCCTTTTGGACTAAACATTAGCTAAGATGCTGCATTTTTTTGATTCATTTTTGTTATTTATATTTTATAGCAAAAACAAAAAAAAAAAAAAATTTCCCGGTAAATTTATATTTCTCTCTCTTGTCAATAACATATTAATACATTTAATTACATTAATTAATACAATATATTCCATGGTCAAATTTAAATGTTTTTAAAACCTATATTTAATTGATATTAAAATTAATTTGAGTATATATTGCCTATTAAAATGCTTCTGTCTCCCCATTTTTAATATGACATAACGGACTTATGTTATTTAGACTTTCCAGTTAATGTGTTAAAGCTAATTTTTAAATTGATTTTAATTGCATTGTGTAAACATCTTTAGTTTGATTGGAATAATTTTTTGAATGTTTAATATCGAAAACAAATCTTTTCTTCTCCCCATTTTATATGACATAAATATTGTCGGTATTATTCTTTTTAATCCATGGATTTGTTTAGGACATATGCATTATGTAATAAATTAACTTTTTAATGTGTAAGCACTGAATATTATGAAAATGTTACCTTTTATAAATGGTATTCCTTATTGTTGTTTTAAATATTCTTGGCGATTTTGGAATATTCCAGAAAATCACCCACCAAAAAAAAAAAAAAAAATGACATGCCCTAAAGCAAAAGAACAATACTCGTATACTCTTTCCCATCAGATTCAACTGAGGCAGTCGTTTAAACATCATCAGTTTTGTGACGTTGCTGTGAATTCTTGAACGACGATCACTATATGTATTGTATTTCCATTTCTATTCTGTCGTATTCTTGTCTCTGAACAAATGTTTATGAATGAATACTTCATGTACCACACCCACCACACCCCAACCCACATCATTCACCATTTAGCTTCCACACACTTAAGACTGATGTATGTGAGTGTAACAAGTCCAAAGGGCATTTCAAATTCCGCTGTTAATTGCAACAACACAACTAATAAAATGTGTGGACTGCCTTAGGATTGTAGATGATCCTAGTCATGGAGAAGGACCAGCATTACAATGTTATCAACAACACATGTGGCCCATCATATCATGGTGGACGAGTGTGTTTTGTTCCCTACTAAAATAATCTATGGAAAATTCTATAAAACACCAATGGGCAAGATTTTCAAATATTTTCCTTTTCGAAAATGGTCTGCCACAAAACTAGTCAACAAGATAATGTTTAAGGATGAATGAGTCTACTTTGGGTTGTTGATAAATTCTCAGATCAGGATGCTCTAACAAAATTTGAATTGAATCCACAGATTTTTGACCTTCATCTAGGATTGATTCTGAGTGAAAGACGTTAATTTTTTAAAAACTTTATTTTAATTAAAAATGCGTTTGTTTTTTGTTGGAATTTTTTCCAACAAGAATTTTCAAAATGCAATCCGACTTAAAGTTAAGGTTTTCTGTACTCAAGCTAAATACAAGATCACACATTTTTTAAATCTTCCATTTTATTCTTTTGACATAAATAAATTAAATGATTTGTTAAAAAAAGTGTTTCGTATTTATCTTTACACTAATGATTTTGGTATTGATTTTTTAAGCCAAAGAAGCAGAGAATTGAAGCTAAGGCTACTTTTAAGACACAATGTACTGTATACGTCGGTATATCGAATGATTGAAAGAATATTGATCGAACTTAGAAGTTTAGGTAAGAATGGCAAACTGTGGAATCTTCTCTCTTATATATGTTCATTGTTTATCTCATTGACAACAGACCCACATATTATAGCGTAGTTCGAAACCATGAAACCATTTTGAGAAACTTTGAAACCATCGATAAAAATAATTTTGGTGTACGGTCTAAAGTGGAATTGAACTTATGATCGTTTTTATTCAAGGCGTGTGTGCTAACAATTTGTACCTCAGTGGCTTCTTTTTCTCATTGTATCAATATTCAGTCCATTGTGATATCCACAGTGGTGAACTTCTCTCTTATCACTGAATGCTGCCCGATTTCTATGTTAAGCTCAATGACAGAGGTCCTTTATTTTTATAGCCGTGTCCGAACGCCCGTCCACATTGCAGTGAAACCACTTAGAGAAGCTTTGAAGCACTCAGAAATATGGCCCACCAGCATTACTGAGGTGGAGTAATCCACCGCTGAAAACTTTTTGGTGTTTGGTCGAAACTGGGTTTGAAACCACGAACAAGAAAGTTGTCCCCTACATTTTGTCCAAAATCATGCGATCTATTACAAAATTAAAATATATACAGTGAGCGTCATAATTAAGTGTACATAAGCAATTGTTTCAAATTTCTATTTCAACTTTTATATATTTACGATTTTGTTAAATATTTGTTAGTTTTTTCAAAATTGTATTTAAAACTCTACTTAAAGACAAAAATAAAAAATAATAAGAAGAAGCAAAACACAGAAACACATTTTATTTTGACGCTCACTGTATGTTGCAAATACAAAAAGGTTCCCAGCAAAAAATACTTCAGCAGTAAGAGTTTAGTTTCGCTTTTTGGTATACAATAAAGTAGACAGTGCATCCACACTGCATGTATCGGTGGCAATAATGTAAACGAGTAGTCAACTAGTTTATGATCATTCGTTTACGTTATTGCCAACCAATTCATGCAGTGTATAGATACATGAAAGTAGTGCTGTTTCCTTCATACCAAACAATGCTATAAAATAGGAAATTCAAGATTATACATCACTTCTGAGCAATATTGCTATTGCAATGAGCAATTATATCAGCGCTATGTAGAAACTGCTCTAAATCGGAAATCGCCCACAAAAATCAGCGCTGATTCGGTTGTTTTGTAAGCAGTTGGTACTGCCTCTCTCCCTTACAATCCTGCTGAAATAGTGCTCCATTTTTTGCTGGGTTTATGCGGTGTTTCGTGATACCTGACATTATGTATCAAATATCTTTCAACTCGTCTGTTAAGAAGTATGATCATACCATGAGATGAAATAGATTGGGATGCACTCAATGATATGAGAGAAACTTACCCCCACTATGGCCTGATGAAATGTGCTATAATGTACCTCCATCCTTAAAGAAATTTATCCTAGCCAACTAAATATGCTTCTTCATACTCTTTCAATTTTAATCTCCACTGCCTACTATTTTTTTATGCCCAGATATTTTGGAATTGTCAAACAACATGGCAATTGAATGACTTAGTAATTATGAGAACAAAGCACAACTCTAATTGAAAAGTTGCAACTACCTAACCGACTCAGCAAAGCATTAATGGCAAACCTAGAAACAATTCATAAGGCCTTCCACATCCCCCAGGACTAGACACGCATTGACGAAAGGGGTACTCATTAATCCCCAAATTGGTAGTCAAGGTCTTCGATGTCTTCTGTTGCTGTTGAGTGTGAGAATTTCGAATCATAGAACATTAAAAAGATATGACAACCACCACATTTATGGACAACGAAGGATGGTGATAAGAATGGCGGTGTATGGCAGCGAGTGTAGAAGACACACAGAAGTGTCTCAATGAAAGGGAATGCATGGATGGAAATGATTAACACAGCAAAAAATTGTCTTCTGAAACGACAGTTTGGCAATTTCACTGACAGACAGACGGACATGCAGGCAAGTCCATAGGCCAGCCACAGGATGTGGAAAGCCTCATAATGCAAAGCCAGTCATAATACAAATGTATGAATATTCTGCTGATTGGAATTGAGCTGAAGATCAAGATGAGGAAGAAACCAAAGTGAGTAAATCTTAATTCAGTTGGACACCAAAAAACCACCGCAGAAGCTATAAAACAGCCTTCATACATGTGCTGATCAACTGTCGACAGACAGACAGACTGGCAGTCAGCCAGCCAAATAGGGAGGAATAAACAACCAATGAGCTTAAATACAAAGTACAAATATCAGTGGCAGACATCACCACATAAAGAAGCAATGATGCAGACGACGCATAGTACATCTCTTGATTATCTCTCCCCCCCCGTAGAGATAATCAAGAGGATTACTTGCGTCGTCTGCATCATTGCGTTCATATGCCACTGATATTTTGGTACTTTGTATTTAACTATTGGTTGTTTATTCCTCCCTATTTGCTGGCTGACTGCCAGTCTGTCTCTCTGTCGACAGTTGATCAGCACATGTATGAAGGCTGTTTTATAGCTTCTGCGGTGGTTTTTTGGTGTCCAACTGAATTAAGATTTACTCACTTTGGTTTCTTCCTCATCTTGATCTTCAGCTCAATTCCAATCAGCAGAATATTCATACATTTGTATTTATGACTGGCTTTGCATTATGAGGCTTTCCACATCCTGTGGCTGGCCTATGGACTTGCCTGCATGTCCGTCTGTCTGTCAGTGAAATTGCCAAACTGTCGTTTCAGAAGACAATTTTTTGCTGTGTTAATCATTTCCATCCATGCATTCCCTTTCATTGAGACACTTCTGTGTGTCTTCTACACTCGCTGCCATACACCGCCATTCTTATCACCATCCTTCGTTGTCCATAAATGTGGTGGTTGTCATATCTTTTTAATGTTCTATGATTCGAAATTCTCACACTCAACAGCAACAGAAGACATCGAAAGACCTTGACTACCAATTTGGGGATTAATGAGTACCCCTTTCGTCAATGCGTGTCTAGTCCTGGGGGATGTGGAAAGGCCTTATGAATTGTTTCTAGGTTTGCCATTAATGCTTTGCTGAGTCGGTTAGGTAGTTGCAACTTTTCAATTAGAGTTGTGCTTTTGTTCTCATAATTACTAAGTCATTCAATTGCCATGTTGTTTGACAATTCCAAAATATCTGGGCATAAAAAAATAGTAGCAGTGGAGATTAAAATTGAAAGAGTATGAAGAAGCATATTTAGTTGGCTAGGATAAATTTCTTTAAGGATGGAGGATACATTATAGCACATTTCATCAGCCATAGTAGGGGGTAAAGTTTCTCTCATATCATTGAGTGCAGTCCCAAATCTATTTTCATCTCAATGGTATGATCGATACTTCTTACAGACGAGTTGAAAGATAATTTGATACATAATGTCAGGTATCACCGAAACACCGCATAAACCCAGCAAAAAATGGAGCACTATTTCAGCAGGATGGCAAAGGAGAGGAGCAAGCTACCAACTGCTTACAAAACAACCGAATCAGCGCGATTTTTGTGGCGGACTTTCCGATTTAGAGCAGTTTCTACATAGCGCTGAGTATAATAGCTCATTGCAATAGGCATATTTGTCAGAAGTGATGTATAATCTTAAATCCTATTTTATAGCATGTTGGTATGAAGAAAAGCACTACCTTTCATGCCTATCTGTATACTGCATGAATTGGTTGCAATAACGTAAAACGAATGATCATAAACTAGTTGACTACTCGTTTACATTATTGCACCGATACATGCAGTGTGGATGCACTGTCTCACTTATTGTATACCAGAAAAGCGAAACTAAACACTTTACTGCTGAAGTATTTTTGCTGGGAACCTTTTTGTATTTGCAACATACAGTGAGCGTCAAAATAAAATGTGTTTCTGTGTTTTGCTTCTTCTTATTATTTTTTATTTTTGTCTTTAAGTAGAGTTTTAAATACAATTTTGAAAAAACTAACAAATATTTAACAAAATCGTAAATATAAAAGTTGAAATAGAAATTTGAAACAATTGCTTATGTACACTTAATTATGACGCTCACTGTATATATTTTAATTTTGATATAGATCGCATGATTTTGGACAAAAT
>PGFW01040449.1:5854-17927 GCA_003123925.1 Haematobia irritans | reverse complement strand
CCAGCATTACAATGTTATCAACAACACATGTGGCCCATCATATCATGGTGGACGAGTGTGTTTTGTTCCCTACTAAAATAATCTATGAAAATTTATAAAACCCAATGGGCAAGATTTTTCAAATATTTCCTTTTCGAAAATTGGTCTGCCACAAAACTAGTCAACAGATAATGTTTTAAGGATGAATGAGTCTACTTTGGGTTGTTGATAAATTCTCAGATCAGGATGGCCTAACAAAATTTGAATTGAATCCACAGATTTTTGACCTTCATTCTAGGATTGATTCTGAGTTGTAAAGACGTTAATTTTTTAAAAACTTCTATTTTAATTAAAAATGCTGTTTGTTTTTTGTTGGAATTTTTTCCAACAAGAATTTTCAAAATGCAATCCGACTTACAAGTTGAAGGTTTTCTGTACTCAAGCTAAATACAAGATCACACATTTTTTTAAATCTTCCATTTTATTCTTTGAACATAAATTAAATTAAATGATTTGTAAAAAAAGTGTTTCGTATTTATCCTTTACACTAATGATTTTGTATTTGACTTTTTTTAAGCCCAAAGAGCAAGAATTGAAGCTAAGGCTACTTTTAAGACACAATGTACTGTATACGTCGGTATATCGAATGATTTGAAAGAATATTGATCCGAACTTAGAAGTTTAGGTAGAATGGCAAACTGTGAGAATACTTCTCTCTGTATATATGTTCATTTGTTTATTCTCATTGACAACGACCCACATATTATAGCGAGTTCGAAACCATGAAACATTTTGAGAAACTTTGAAACCATTCGATAAAAATAATTTTTTTGCGTGTACGGTCTAAAGTGGAATTTGGAACTTATGATCGTTTTTATTCAAGGCGTGTGTGCTAAACAATTTTGTACGCTTACCAGTTGGCTTCTTTTTTTCTCATTGTATCAAATATTTCAGTCCATTGTGATAATCCACCCCAGTGCGTGAACTTTCTCTCTTTATCACTAACTGCTGCCCGATTTCTAGTGTTAAGCTCAATGACAGGAGGTCCTTTATGTTTTATTTAGCCGTGTCCGAACGCCCGTCCCACATTGCAGTTGATAACCACTTGAGAAGGCTCTTGAAGCACTCAGAAATATGGCCCACCAGCATTACTGAGGTGGATATCCACCGCTTGAAAATTTTTGGTTGTTTGGTCGAAACTGGGTTTGAAACACGAACAAGAAAGTTGTCCCCTTACATGTTTGTCCAAAAAATCATGCCCCGATCTATTACAAAAATTAAGAATAAATATTACAGTGAGCGTCATAATTAAGTGCTCATAAGCCAATTGTTTCAAATTTCTATTTCAATTTTATATTTTTTCATTTTTTCTACGACTTTTCGTTAAATATTTGTTAGTTTTTTCAAATATTGTATATTTAAAACTCTACTTAAAGACCAAAAATAAAACAATAATAGAAGAAGCAAAACACAGAAACACATTTTATTTTTGACGCTCACTGTATGTTGCAAATTACAAAAAGGTCCCAGCCAAAAAAATACTCAGCCATAAGTAGTTTAGTTATCGCTTTTTGCGTATACAATAAAGTAGACCCAGTGCCTCCACACTGCATTTCTAGGTGGCCAATAATGTAAACGAGTAGTCAACTAGTTTATGATCATTCGTTTACGTTATTGCCAACCAATTCAATCAGTGATATAGATACATGAAGGTTATGTGCTGTTCTCCTTCATACCAAACTCAATGCTATTTAAAATAGCGAAATTCAAGATTATACACACTTTGCTGAGCAATATTGCTATTGCCAATGCAGCAATTATATCAGCGCTATTGGTAGGAAAACTGCTCTAAATCGGGAAATCGCCACAAATCAGCGTGATTTCGGGTTTTTGTAAGCCAGTTGGTACTGCCCTCTCTCCCTTACAATCTGGCTGAAATAGTGCTCCATTTTTTGCTGGGTTTCATGCCGGTGTTTCGCTTGATGATACCGTGACATATGTATCAAATGGATCTTTCAAGCTCGTCTGCTTAGGAGAAGTATCGATTCATTACCATGGAGGATTGAAATAGATTGGGACTGCCACTCAATGATATGAGAGAAACGTGTACCCGCCTACTATGGCCTGGATGAAATGTGCGTATAATGTATTGCCATCCAGTGCCTTAAAGAAATTTATCCTAGCCCAACAAACCTATGTCCTTCTTCATACTCTTTCAATTTTTTAATCTCCCACTGCCTACCTATTTTTTTTTATGCCCAGATATTTTGGAATTGTCAAACAACATGGCAATTGATGACTTACCCAGTACATATATGAGAACCCAAAGCACAACTCTAATTGAAAAGTTGCAACTACCTAACCGACTCAGCAATAGCATTAATGGCAAACCTAGAAACCAATTCATTTAAGGCCTTCCCACATCCCCAGGACTAGACACGCATGACGAAAGGGTACTCATTTAATCCCCAAATTGGTAGTCAAGTCTTCCGACGCACTGTTCTTCTGTTGCCTTGTTGAGTGTGAGAATTTCGAATCATAGAACATTAAAAAGAATATGACACCACCAACATTTATGGACACGAAGGATTTGGTGATAAGAATGTGCGGGTATGGCCAGCGAGTTGTAAGAAGACACACAGAGAGTGTCTCAATGAAAGGGAATGCATGGAGGAAATTGATTAACACAGCCAAAAAATTGTCTTCTGAAACGACAGGTTTGGCAATTCACTGAAGCACAGAACGGACATTGCAGGCAGTTCCACCTAGGCCAGCCACAGGATGTGCGAATAGCCTTACATAATGCCAAAGCCAGTCATTAATACAAATGTAATGAATATTCTGACTGATTGGAATGAGCTGAAGAATCAGATGAGGAAGATAACCAAAAGTGACCAGTAAAATCTTAATTCAGTTGGACACCAAAAAACCACCGCAGAAGTATAAAACAGCCTTCATAATGTGCTGATCAACTGTCGACAGAGAGACAGACTGGCAGTCAAGGCAGCCAAATACGGAGGAATAAAACAACCAATGAGCTTAAATACAAAGTACAAATTCAGTGCAGACAATCACCGACATAAAAGAAGCAATGATGCAGACGAGCATAGTACATCTCTTGATTATCTCTCCCCCCCCGTAGAGATAATCAAGAGATGTACTATGCGTCGTCTGCATCATTGCTGTCTCGATATGCCACTGATATTTTGTACTTTGTATTTAAGCTCATTGGTTGTTTATTCCTCCCTATTTGGCTGGCTGACTGCCAGTCTGTCTCTCTGTCGACAGTTGATCAGCACATGTATGAAGGCTGTTTTATAGCTTCTGCGGTGGTTTTTTGGTGTCCAACTGAATTAAGATTTACTCACTTTGGTTTCTTCCTCATCTTGATCTTCAGCTCAATTCCAATCAGCAGAATATTCATACATTTGTATTTATTACTGGCTTTTGCATTATGAGACTTTCCACATCCTGTGGCTGGCCTATTGACTTGCCTGCATGTCCGTCTGTTCTGTCAGTGAAATTGCCAAACTGTCGTTTCAGAGAGACATTTTTGCTGTGTTAATCATTTCCATCCATGCATTCCCTTTCATTGAGACACTTCTGTGTGTCTTCTACACTCGCTGCCATACACCGCCATTCTTATCACCATCCTTTCGTTGTCCATAAATGTGGTGGTTGTCATATCTTTTTAATGTTCTATGATTCGAAATTCTCACACTCAACAGCAACAGAAGACATCGAAAGACCTTGACTACCAATTTGGGGATTAATGAGTACGCCTTTCGTCAATGCGTGTCTCAGTCCTGGGGATGGGTGGAAGGCCTTATGAATTTGTTTTCTAGGTTTGCCATTAATGCTTTGCTGAGTCGGTTAGGTAGTTGCAACTTTTCAATTAGAGTTGTGCTTTTTTTCTCATAATTACTAAGTCATTCAATTGCCATGTTGGTTTGACAATTCCAAATCATCTGGGCATAAAAAAATAGTAGCAGTGGAGATTAAAATTGAAAGAGTATGAAGAAGCATATTTAGTTGGCTAGGATAAATTTCTTTAAGGATGGAGGATACATTATATGCACATTTCATCAGCCATAGTAGGGGGTAAAGTTTCTCTCATATCATTGAGTGCAGTCCCAAATCTATTTTCATCTCAATGGTATGATCGATACTTCTTACAGACGAGTTGAAAGATAATTTGATACATAATGTCAGGTATCACCGAAACACCGCATAAACCCAGCAAAAAATGGAGCACTATTTCAGCAGGATTGTAAGGGAGAGAGGCAGTACCAACTGCTTACAAAACAACCGAATCAGCGCTGATTTTTGTGGGCGATTTCCCGATTTAGAGCAGTTTCTACATAGCGCTGATATAATTGCTCATTGCAATAGCAATATTGCTCAGAAGTGATGTATAATCTTGAATTTCCTATTTTATAGCATTGTTGGTATGAAGGAAAACAGCACTACCTTTCATGTATCTATACTGCATGAATTGGTTGCAATAACGTAAACGAATGATCATAAACTAGTTGACTACTCGTTTACATTATTGCCACCGATACATGCAGTGTGGATGCACTGTCTACTTTATTGTATACCAAAAAGCGAAACTAAACTCTTACTGCTGAAGTATTTTTTGCTGGGAACCTTTTTGTATTTGCAACATACAGTGAGCGTCAAAATAAAATGTGTTTCTGTGTTTTGCTTCTTCTTATTATTTTTTATTTTTGTCTTTAAGTAGAGTTTTAAATACAATTTTGAAAAAACTAACAAATATTTAACAAAATCGTAAATATAAAAGTTGAAATAGAAATTTGAAACAATTGCTTATGTACACTTAATTATGACGCTCACTGTATATATTTTAATTTTGATATAGATCGCATGATTTTGGACAAAATGTAGGGGACAACTTTCTTGTTCGTGGTTTCAAACCCAGTTTCGACCAAACACCAAAAAGTTTTTCAGCGGTGGATTATCCCACCTCAGTAATGCTGGTGGGACATATTTCTGAGTGCTTCAAAGCTTCTCTAAGTGGTTTCACTGCAATGTGGGACGGCGTTCGGACACGGCTATAAAAATAAAGGACCTCCTGTCATTGAGCTTAACATAGAATCGGGCAGCATTCAGTGATAAGAGAGAAGTTCACCACTGTGGTATCACAATGGACTGAATATTGATACAATGGAAAAAAAGAAGCCACTGAGGTACAATTGTTAGCACACACGCCTTGATAAAAACGATCATAAGTTCAATTCCACTTTAGACCGTACACCAAAATTATTTTTATCGATGGTTTCAAAGTTTCTCAAAATGGTTTCATGGTTTCGAACTCGGCTATAATATGTGGGTCTGTTGTCAATGAGATAAACAATGAACATATATAAGAGAGAAGATTACCACAGTTTGCCATTCTACCTAAACTTCTAAGTTCGGATCAAAATTCTTTCAATCTCTCGATATACCAGCGTATACAGTACAATTGTGTCTTAAAAGTAGCCTTACTTCAATTCTCTGCTTCTTTGGCTTAAAATCAATACCAAAATCATTAGTGTAAAGATAAAACGACCACTTTTTTAACAAATCCATTTAATTTATTTATGTCAAAGAATAAAATGGAAGATTTAAAAAATGTGATCTGTATTCTAGTCTTGAGTACAGAAAACCTTAACTTTAAGTCGGATTGCATTTTGAAAATTTCTTGTTGGAAAAAATTCCAACAAAAACAAACGCATTTTAATTAAAATAAAGTTTTAAAAATTAACGTCTTTCACTCAGAATCAAATCCTAGATGAAGGTCAAAATCTGTGGATTCAATTCAAATTTTGTTAGAGCATCCTATCTGAGAATTTATCAACAACCCCAAAGTAGACTTCATTCATCCTTAACATTATCTTGTTGACTAGTTTTGTGCAGACCATTTTCGAAAAGGAAAATATTTGAAAATCTTGCCCATTGGTTTTTATAGAATTTTCCATAGATTATTTTAGTAGGGAACAAAACACAACTCCACCATGATATGATGGGCCCACATGTGTTGTTGATAACATTGTAATGCTGGTCCTTCCATGACTAGGATCATCTACATCCCTAAGGCAGTCCACACATTTTAGTTGTGTGTTGCATTACAGCGGATGAATGCCCTTTGGACTTTGTTACACTCACATACACAAGTCTTAGTGTGTGGAGCTAATGGTGATGATGTGGTTCGGTTGGTGGTGGTGGTGGTTGATCGAAGTATTCATTCATAAATTTGTTCCAAGACCAAGAATACGACAGAATAGAAATGGAATACAAACATATGTGATCGTCGTTCAAGAATTCACAGCACGTCACAAAACTGATGATGTTTAAACGACTCCTCAGTTGAATCTGATGGGAAAGAGTATACGAGTATTGTTCTTTTGCTTTAGGGATGTCATTGGTGGTGGGATTTCTGGAAATATTCCAAAATCGCCAAGATATTAAAACAACAATTAAGGATACCATTTATAAAAAGGTAACATTTTCATAATATTCAAGTGCCTTACACATTAAAAAGTTAATTTATTACATATGCATATGTCCCTAAACAAATCCAGGATTAAAAGAATAATACCACAATATTTATGTCATATTAAATGGGGAGAGAAAAGATTTGTTTTCGATAATTAAACATTCAAAAAATTATTCACTCAAACTAAAGATGTTTACACAATGCAATTCAAAATCAATTTTAAAATTACTTTACACATTAAACTGGGAAGTCTAAATAACATCAAGCCGTTATGTCATATTAAAAATGGGGAGACAGAAGCATTTTATATCATATATAACTCAAATTAATTTAATATCAATTAAAATATAGGTTTTAAAAACATTAAATTTGGACATGGAATATATTCGTATTATTATTGTATTAAATGTATTAAAATGTTATTGACAAGAGAGAGAATATAAATTTTACCGGAAATTTGCTATAAAATATAAATAACAAAATGAATCAAAAAATGCAACATCTTAGACTAATGTTTAGTCCAAAGATTCTAAATCTCAGTCTTCAAACCCAAAAATGGAAAATTTGTCCTTACTGGAAAGGAATATAGTATTAACGGAAAGGAGAGTCATCGTGGTTTAATGGTTAGACAATACACAAAGGAAGATAGAAAATTGGCTACTGAGGAGATCAAACCATTTACGGTGTTAGTTTCCAAACGCGTATACGACAAGTATTGACATAACATTAAAATGCAAATAAAAAGAAAGTAAGTGCACGAAATAAATTTCCATAAAGGGGAAATGTAATTTTTTTGGTTGTTGCCTAAAATTTAACATTGTTTCATTAAGAAAATTAAGTTTTTCCTTTAAAAAATAAAAACGAAAAACATATAAAAAAATTACAAACATGTATGGAACTAACATGGTAAATGCAACATTTGGTATGACGCAAGCCAAATTTCCTATCTCGCCAAAGATTATTGTCTTTGGTTAGAATGACGCGGAATTAATTCCAAACTAATAATTAGAAAACAAAATAATTATAATATTTTTTATATAATACGAACACTACCCTAATTTAACATAACGGAAATGCGCAAATTTCATATATGAGAATTTTAAATTTAATGAATTATTTACAAGTTACATTTTTTTATTTTTAAAGAAATTTGTTCTTAATACTATGTGTTTAAAATATTTACAAAGGAATATCCTCTACAGACATTTTATCAAATATCATTTTGCGCATTAAAATATATTTTTTTTTTAAACTTTTTTTCGTCAGAATAATATTATTATTTCATAAAATATTAATGTGTGTTTTTCTCCCTCTCTCTCTTGCAATGAAATCCCTATTTGCATACTCCTTCATTGAATTCATTGCCACCACAATGCCTTGAACCAAACATGCAAATTGTCTGCCAGACTGGTCTGGATTAAAGTCACTGAGTTATGTGCCAAGTCAGGCTCTGTAGGCAAGCATTTAGGATTGCTATTCGGTGGGAATTGTTGAAGTTTGGCAAACATCGCGGATGGATAACGCCGCCGTTGGAGGAAACACGTTTTTCTTTGTGCCATAGTGTCGTTGCCTCGAAGACTATGACCAATCCGGCAGGGACAATCGGGGCGGGTGATATGTTTCTGCAGTTTTTAACAGTTTCGGTTTTTTTGTTTTTAGGAAATGCCGACCAATTGAGCTAAGTCTCTTCTACTTTGCTTTGGGACACTCGTCTCAAAATATGATGTTTTATAGTTTATTACCTTTTTATGGCATATAAATCTGTGTGGTGAAATGCCTTAAGAAGATTGCGTGAAGTCCTCTGCGCCATACCGGCAATGAGCGCCCAGAGAACTGGACGATGTATTCTACTTTTGTAATGCTAACAATGTACGAATCATTACAACTCTTATGGTAATGTTGACGATTGACGCATATTTCTCTGGATCCTATGGAAATATCGTTGATGTTTTGGATGACGAGGATAATGTTGACAGTTGTTTTTGGCATGTGTTGTTTAAGAATTCTACCATGGATTCATTGGTGTTTTTGGTTTTGGTATTCTTCTTAATACTGGACTATTGGGTCTGTCTGTAAGGATATGATAGAGCAATGGCATGGAATATGATTGTGTGTTTGCGTTTGAGCTCTGCATACATAATGTCTTTGGAAATAGGAGGGACTCCTTAGGATGTTCGCCTTGAGAACTTGTTTGTTGTTGTGTGTTAAGTGGCGAGTTGTAGGAGAATGATTCATTTCGGGTTTCACAAGAATTCCATGAATCGATATCGACTGCAGATGGAATTCTTTTTTAACTGCCCTAGGTGGTTAGTGTGAATTATTAATTGGTGATAAAGATCATCGAAAGTGAGCAATAGGTCGAAGTTATTGCTTCAATCCTTTTTCTTTGTTTTTACTTTGTCTAAAAATATGTTTTCAATTTCCAATTTCAATGGAAACCAAAAAAAAGTGAGGAGTTTTATTTCATTCATATGCTCCCCTACCATATTTTCAATGAAGAAATCTCGTCTGAAGGGTTTTATTTTTCCCTTTAAAATTCTGCCGACACCTGTCATGTATTTTCTTTTGATTTGTTCGACCCATTTGGCTTCCAATTTACTATGACTAATCCTAATACAAATAGCCACTAAAAAAAAACTGGCTGGCAAATATTGAAAATGTGTTAAGCTTATCATAACTTTGAATAGCACATATGCATGTAAGTAGATAAAATGGAAAGTGTTGTAAGTAACAAAATGGAAAATAACCATACCTTCAATTTTATTTGATATTTTATTGTAAAGTGTTGACCATGTTACAAAAAAAATATTGACCGTTTATCAAAGTGTGAGGTGACAAATCTCATTAACTTTAAAAAAGGGGATCAATCGCCTTAATTTTGTAATTATATAAAGTTTTTATATTTTTATTTTTTGAGACTCAGTAAGACAGAACGTCAGTACAAGTCTTCAGAATACAGGCCACAATAGACACCAGGTCTTCTTATGGCTTTGCAAATATAATGTTATGATGTTTTTTTTAAGTTTCCCTTTCGAAATGAAACAAACGTTGTCTTTCCGCTTTTCTCCTTGTTTATTTACAAACAAGTACAGGAATGAATTTTACAATTTGATTATGCATCAAGCTAAGCTCTGAGTGTCTAACATTACAGGTGTTTTGAGTCAAATCTATCACAAGAGATGCATGTGTTACTAACAAAATATCAGAATCCAAAAACAAGCAATGTTATGATGAGTAGCATTGTCAAGCTACAAAAAAAAAAAAAAAATATAAAAGCGTACAGTTATTTTTGTGAGAATAACAAAATAAAAATATCTCTCAATGTGAGAATAAAATTGAGATGAATAAAATTATCATTATATGTGAGATACCTATATGAATATTCAAATAGAAAAATGTTATAACATGAGATGTAACATTAAATAACAATAGATAACATTTTATTGAGAAGTTATTACATAAATAAAATTTAATAAGATGTTAATGATTTTGGCTTAAATCAGCAACTTTTGCACCCTTTTAACAAAAGCGATTTTTTTTGTCTTAAAAATTAGTTTACATTTTTTGTATATGTAATTTTTTCTTATTTTGTTTAATGGATACTTACAATTTACAGCAGTATTTAAGTAATACGGCGTGGCATTTATATATAGTAGTATATCTTGTTTTGTTTATTGAATTGCCAATTATGTGGTAAGGAAGGGTTTGAAATTATTGATGGGACAAAGCGAAAAATTAAAGTAAAAAATAAAATTAGGTTTTTTATTTTATTGTAATATTTTTTATATATATTTTTTCCCATAACATTCCTATATATGCTGAATAAATTTAGCGATGTTCGAGTGCTCCATCATTTTAATTTAACCATTATTTGTTTATTTTCTCTTGATTTTTTAATTTACTTATATTTTGTTTTTTCTTCTGCTTCAATGCTGCTTTAATTGAATACATTATTATTATATACTAATTTAAAGCTTAGAAATATAATTTAAAGACAATTTTCGGCGGATTTCAACAAAGAATTATGTAATATTGTACAATGTGTGCACAAACGTCTTCACCACAAATTAATTACTTGCTTAAATTTCTTTGGGTTACCAAAAATTGCTATAGTTATTCCGCTAGTTTCAGGTATTTAACTAGATTCAGCCAATATCATCCCTGCAGTCACCATTCAGAATTCCAATAATTTCCGCCGTGTTCAGTGTAGTTTTTTGAAAGTATCGTAGTCTAAATTCTCTAAATCCGGGACAAACTCCTAAAAAGTGTTGTAGTGTTCTGGGTTGCTCGCCAAATTAATATATTGCAAAGTCTGTCCTGCTCAGTTAGCCTCCGTATTTGTTCGCAATTGTAATGGTATTTACTCCACATCGTGCTCTGAAATATCAGTCCAATATTTTCCTATGAGAATTTTCATCAGAGATGTATTCTAAATCCTCATAAAGTAGTTACAGGGTCTCTATAAAGCGACCACATTCTACTCTTTTTTCCAGGTTTTTTATGGTATTATCCAAATTTGATCGCTAATTAAATAGATCGTTTCCAAACATGTTCCATTGTTCTTTTAATTATTATCCATCATTTGGCAAACATAATGTTGTAAAGTACTGTGCTTTTAGCTTGAGTTCTTTAAACACCAAGAAAACTTCTTTTATGTTAGTAAGATATTTGTTAATAACTTTGCCAGTCTAGCGATCAGAGTTAATTTCAACAAAGTATCTTTTCTATTGTATTAATAATATGCAAGCTTAGTTGATATTATATATGGCTCTCCTCAGCAGCTGTTTCTAACATCAAAGCATAGTTCGGTGTATGTTTTGGTAGGTTGAGCACTTTTTTAATAAAAAATCTCTGAAGCTTGTCCACTTCTTCGAAATTGCCAAAACCCCACACCTGCGCTGAATAACTTTGAATCGCTCTGCCCATACTGACCTTGGTAAAACTTTCCATTTGCCCTGCGGTAAGTGTATCTGTGGATTTCTATAATAGTTTCCATGTTATAATTCAGCTGCATTTTTCGCCTGCATATATCTCTCTTCTAATACAAACATATGTGATCGTCGTTCAAGAATTCACAGCACGTCACAAAACTGATGATGTTTAAACGACTCCTCAGTTGAATCTGATGGGAAAGAGTATACGAGTATTGTTCTTTTGCTTTAGGGATGTCATTGGTGGGTGGATTTCTGGAAATATTCCAAAATCGCCAAGATATTTAAAACAACAATTAAGGATACCATTTATAAAAGGTAACATTTTCATAATATTCAAGTGCCTTACACATTAAAAAGTTAATTTATTACATATGCATATGTCCCTAAACAAATCCAGGATTAAAAGAATAATACCACAATATTTATGTCATATTAAAATGGGGAGAAGAAAAGATTTGTTTTCGATAATTAAACATTCAAAAAATTATTCACTCAAACTAAAGATGTTTACACAATGCAATTCAAAATCAATTTTAAAATTACTTTACACATTAAACTGGGAAGTCTAAATAACATCAAGCCGTTATGTCATATTAAAAATGGGGAGACAGAAGCATTTTATATCATATATAACTCAAATTAATTTAATATCAATTAAAAT
>PGFW01040437.1:8670-26115 GCA_003123925.1 Haematobia irritans | reverse complement strand
TCAGTCGAGTAAAGTGAGCTCATAAAATTCTGAATATCTGCAAAAAACATAATAAACGAAAGCACGATTCAATAAATCTATAATTTTTAATTAAATATGGTTTTTTAGCGTTGTTTTATAGTAGTGTTTTCATTTATAAAATTATTAATTTATTGTCTTAAAATCAAATATTATTTTTCTATATTTATATTTTATTTTTCCTTGATTTTTAAGAAATATTGAAGTTTAAATCAGTGCAAACTTTTGTAACTATATAGAACATCTGTAAGGCTATGTTACTAATAAAGTCAAAACTAAATTAAAAATATATTTATATATTTTTTTTTTTTTTTGTGAAAACTTGTAGAAAAAAAAACTACACATAGTATAATGGAAAATAAACGTTCTTTTTTTATTAGTCAATTTTAAAATCTATAAAATGTATTTATTTTTCATGTAAAACATATCTTTACAATTAATTCTTATAATAATTTTTATTACATTTCTAAATTCATCCAATCTCTCAGGATACGGTATTCAGTGGCGGGAAAGGATTTTGCTTCGATACAACTAATTTATTGTGACTATGTGAGATATAACCTTTAATTTTTCCTTCAAATATTAAATTGGCCACAATACAATGAGTTTCATCAATGGTCATATCAGTCTCTCCCAAAAATTGTAACGCGAACGAAAGGCGTGTCAATCCAATTGATGTGTTTGTTTAATTAGATAAACTTTTTTAAATAGATTACGATAGACAATAAATTTCAATTTTTCCACAAGCAAATAAATTCCACATTTAATGAAGAATATTTCATGGCGCTGTATCACATCATCGAATTTACGTACATTGCCCTCTTTTAATGCCTCGCCCAATTCATGAAATTGTAAAACATCGTAACGTTCCAGTATATACTTTTTGGGCAAAAAGCCAAGAAGCATCTTAACGGGGACTAAATAGATGAGAATAAGTCGTTTATTGCGGGGGAAATTTTTAGGACAGTGTTTGAAAGGCAAATGATAGAAATTCATCGGCACTTTTGTAGTCAGAATCAAACAGCTTTACGACCACAAATACTTGTAAGTGATGCGCTCAGGCAGGGGAAACATGTCTTTGAAAGCACTCGAATCTATGGCAGTATTAATGGTTGCACAAATGCAATTTATTGATGCGAAAGTATACTTTAAATAATTGATTCACCAAATGTAGCATGCCCAGACGCTTCGTTTCATTATCTGAGGATCTGTAAAGAGAAAGAAAAAGTAAATTAAATAACAAATTTAAGAAATAAAAGTCTCAATCACACATTTAAATCACAAATTTATTAAATTATTGTATTAAATCTAAGTATTACATAGATTATATTCTGATAAAAAAAAAACTATCACAAACTATACACCAAAACTTGAAGGCTACCATTTTTTTCTACATTATATTTCATTGATAGAAGTCACCACCCTTGGCTTCGCACATATTTCTTAATATGAACGAACCTAACCGGACATGAGTGAAGGCCAAACCGGAATATCAATCTTTAAATCCACTCAAAGTTAGACTTTTTTGGATCGATTGTTTACATGAAAATTGCGAAATACGATAACATTTTCCTCTTCCAGATTACATTTGTCTTTTATTTATATGCAATGGAATGATAAAATATTTGTAGGCGAAACTTGTAACTAAAAGTTGACTGTCTAGTTAATAGCAGTTAAGTAACCTTTTATCGTCGCCATTTTAAAAGCGTTTCGAACATTAGAGCTTTAAAATGCCTAAAAATCAGCTTGCTCGTCAATATATGACCCAGAATAGACTTACGAGGAATTCGATTCTTTAATTGCAATTGGAGGAATATAAAAAAATGAATGAAATGTGGATGAATGAGGTTTTTTGAACCACAATGACCAATGGGTATGAAGATTAGAAATTAATATTACAGAGCACATGGCAATTCAATAAAATTTTATAAATGTAACTCAATGTGACATAAAGAAAGAAATGAATTTCGAAGATAGCATTCACAAGGGAATTTTAGTCTGAAATGACCATTTTGTTTCTACACCACACAAATAAATAAAGTACATATCGCATCTTGTAAAAAGTGCTCATTATATCGATCGAAACATGTTGAAGTCACCAAAATCGACAGCGTATCATTGATTGCTTCATTCAAAAATATATAATCATCAATTTTGAACTCATAAAGAGTAATAACAATGAAATGTGAACGCATCACATCTTCCACAAAAGTTTTTATAAATATTTAACGAACTCACCTATTCATCTGCAGGCACATACACGAAAACAACTCATCAGACAATCAGCTGCTTTCTCAAGAATTTCTCCAGGCTTGGTGCTGTTTCCTAGTTCTTCACATCGCTGTGCCAATATCCTTAAATCTAAACATGCTGTATACATTACAGGAAGACACCAGTTCTCCTCTTTTAGCTGCTGCCAACTATCTTTCATTCTAAGCCGATTGTATGCACACCGACGATGTTTTGTAAGGCCCTGCGATAAAATCCCGGGCTTATATTAAAGAAAATAGGCTAATGATGAAATTTAAAGTAAACATGCGTAAATATATTCATTTACCTCCGCTCTAATCCCAAATAGTAAAGACTTTGAGGTGGGCCATCAGAGATTTCATCTATTGCGACTGCCAATAAACGAATTGACAGCATTTTCCGGCATCTACCACATAAAGATTTCTATTCATAAATGATGTTTATCTTCAGGAATATGTACGATGCCAAGGATCACCTATCACCAATTTGTTCCAAGCCCGATGAACACTATCTTAGGTAATTATTTAGGTACCAAACAATTTTGTATAAGTTAATTTATTTTCTTGTTTCTTTGACACAAATTCCGTTGTTAAATGGCCGGCTGGTGGAGAGGAAGAAAGAGACTACAAAAGCCCTGTCACTAATGTGTGTTGCCAGACGAGACAAAAAGTGAATGCGTATTTTTAATGGTGTCTTTGCACAAAGCTCGTCAATGTATTAAGGTGGGTACTTTATTTGTTATAACACACATTATTCCAACTCACAACCATTTTTGATACACGCATATGTATATATACACCTTAATATCACAAATCATATTTTCAATTACGTGCAATCTATATTTATGTAGTTTTAGTTGTTTTGTTATTTATTTATTTATTTGACATTAACCCATTCATATCAAGACCCTTTATGTTAACCGAACATGTTTCTCAGTAGCATTAAACAAACCCTTTAACAAAATCACTGTATTATAATAAGACAAATAATAAGTTCTATATCTCTCTCACTATCATTTTAGCTTTAAAAACATACCCCCCCTTTGGGGGGGTTATCGAAAAGAAGAAGACTCAATAAAAATAACTTACTTACAACAGACATTATCCAAAAAGTTTAAATTTTCAATATTTTTCAGCTTCAATGCACAAAACGTATCTTATTTATAATTCTTCAAATGTTTATGTTTGCAAGAGCACAGAGATTCTGGAAGATTTTAAAAATGTATCAAACAGATCTTTGCAATACTGAATCTCATAATTAATTGAAAATAGTAAACGAAATGTTTTTTTTTTTAATTTAAAAAATGTTTTATTTATTAAAATATATATTGGGTAAGCCAGAAAAAAAATATTTTCTGTCTTTACAATCACGAATTAATTAATATCAATTTTAATTCATTCCATCTCAGAAATGGTACATATCAATCACCAAAGTCAATTAAAAAATTAATTGATACAATTAATTTTTGTGATTGATTTGTTGCTAATTAAAAAATTTGTTGAAACCAATTAAATTTTTAATTGAATAATTTTCCTTGAAATAAATTAAAAATTGTAATTTAATTGAAAAAAAATTGTTATAGTTGTCTGTGTACAAAGTTACTAATTTGATTGATTAAATAAAAAATATATATTGGGTACACAGAAAAATATATTTTTTGTCTTCAATCAAACTGAAATTAATTAATCCAATATTTTTAATAGAAATGTCTCCCATCTACAGAAAATGGAAAGTAAACAATTAAAACTTAATTGTCCAAGGTAATTAAAATAATTAATATGATACATATTATTTTTGTGATTTTGAGTTTTGTTTCTAATTTAAAAAATGTTGATCTCAATTGAATATTTTAATTGAATATTTTTAAAATACAATTAAAATTTTAAAATTGAAATTGAAAAAAATTGTGATAGTGATTTTGCTATGCAAGGTTACTATATTTGATTGATTCACACTTTTAATGTTTTATGTGGCATATTGTATGCGTTGGGGGGCTTAGATTGTTTGAAAATTAAAAAACAAAAAAAAGCTCAACGAAAATGAGGTTGGAATGGCCAAGGAATTCACGGTCACAAATATATCATGCTCATGAACACCCACCCCACACTGACTCACGAGTTAATTTACATTACTAATTTTAGTCACCTCATGATAAAAATTATCTCTTAAACTTACTCGCAATTTTAATAAGAGTAGATGTAAGATCTAATCACATTCAATTAATTTAATAAACTATTACGAAAATGTATTTTCATAGACGGAACACTAATTATAATTATTCACACTCAACGACTTACGTAACAATATATTTTTCAGTATTACACAATCTGGGCGATTCTCCCTCGATTTGGACCGATATCAAAAACGACAGTGCCGTTAAACCATTTTTTACAAATAAACAGTTTGATTTTAGATAGAGAATAGAGATATTTCGATACTAAAGATTTTTCTCGTCCTAATTTCCCTAGGTTTTTGAATTTTCGAGCAAATTTGATTTCATTTTGGTTTCCAATCACAGAATAGATTTTCCGGGAAAAAAATTTATTTTATTAAGCTGGCGTTATTATGCTTTAGAACAAAAAAACAACAATTTCGTACAATCTGTCAGCAATTATATTAGAGTAAGAAATTTTTTTCGGTTGTCTATCTTAAGGGTTATAACATACAGCACTGGCCTCCTATTGGGAAATAGCGAACATTTCCAGAAAATCATATTATAAATAATTATAAAATAAGTGTTTGCGTTCGAAAGGAAAGTTAAACACAACTTTTTTATACAAACAGTCTTTCAATTTTTATTCGTCAAATACTTACCTAGTAATGCTTGGAAAAGTCTTGATTTAAATATGCGTATAACACGTTCAATTGCCATTCTTAAAGCACGATCTTGTGGTTCTGACAGTCTTGAGTGATAATCCTCCAGAAGCTCAAGAGCTCTGTGGCGCTCTGAATATAAAAAGTTAAAATTATAAGTGATGTATTATATAAGGCAAACACATTTTTGAACATTTTACGATATTTTTATTTTATACTTAAAACACTAATAAAAATATTTGCCTAAGTCTTACAAAAAACTGATGTAAGAAAATTCAAAAACTGTATTTTCTTCAAAATCTAAACTAAATCTTTTAAATTAGAAAAAGTCTGCCTTGTGATAAATTAAATGAAAGTTAGGTTAGGTTTCCGTTTAGGTTCAGTAATACTTCGATTCATTGCTTAATTCGTTCCGCTAAGGGAACGTTTCATACTACGGTGAAACTACTAAGAGAAGCTTGAAACTCAAAAGTGTCCACAACTTTACTTGCTAAAGTGAATTTTGGTAAATCAGAGTCGGATAGTTCAAAATCGAATTTTGAATGAAGTAATACAGTCCAAGAAATATGAAATAAAAATGAAACATAAGAATATAATTTCAGCATTATTCAGATGATAATCCGAATAACATGAAAAGAAAATTTCAAAATTACTTATATCGGGAATTATGTCATCATAGCCTCAATTTTCCACTAGCTTGACAAATATGGTCCGACCAAATAGGCCCTTTCAGCTGCATTGTAGCTATATTACGAGAATGTTCGTTGGTCCATTTGTTTCAATTAATATACATCGAAACGATTTCAAATTGAATTTCGTAAACTTCCAGATATATTTTGATCAAATAACATCAATATGATTTTGCTCGGAAGATCCCATCGGTCTGAAAAGAATTGTCAATTTTCTCTAAGTAATCAGACTCCAGGTCTTTGCAAATGAAGGTTTTCATAATGCTTTATTCAATCGAAGACACTGAGCCCATGCGTTCCAATCCAATTGTTTTTTGCACTGCATTTGGTATTTTCAAGTAGAATCTTAACTGATTGCTGTGCTTGCAAACTCTACTGATTTGATGCTGGTTTCATTTGTTCATCGGGGGGCCTTGGTTGGGTATCATTTCTTCCTCATCCTCATCCTTAGAACACTGAATACTTTTTAATCGTACCAAGGAGCTCGCAATTGCCTGTTTATTGACAAATTCTTGTTGATGCACTCTCAGTTGATTCCGTTTAGTGATGCAATATACAAATCTGTGGACTTCCAAATGTTCACCAATCGTTATCACTTTTGGCAACTAAACTTCTTAGGGACGTTCAATATCAGAAAATCTTTAGGCTAATTTCGAAATTTCATTTTCACTTTCGATACAAGTTTGCCCTTAAGTTTTTGCCTAATCAAATATAAGTCTCGCTTCACTACTCTCTGCAGTGGATATCAGCTCTAGCAACTACGTCCAAGTTTTTCAGTAATTTTCTCTGGCAAAATTACATTGGATCTTCGACTTGTCCCGCAATTGCAGTATTGTGTAGTTTGGAGTGTAGCTTTGTTTTCTTAATAACATTTGTTTGATATCCGTGCTAGATGGTATATCGTTCATCTGAAACGACACTTTACATAGATTGGATTATTACCATTAAATAGTTCATGGTATATGCTGTAAGGTGTTTCCAGAACAATGCGAAATAACTAGTGGTTTTTATTTATTCGGGACATATTGAATTATCTGGTCCATTTTATTCTCTTTCTGTAATCTGTATCTCTCTGATCTACAAACTTTATCAAGTTTTAACAGTAAATTGATGTGGCCAGTCACCAATTGTATTCGATTTCTCCGTAATTGACCAGAATTAATGGTTTGCATTATTCAGTTTGCCTATTACTTCGGTGAAAGTCCGTGCCACATTGACTCTGAAATCGAAGGAATATCGTTCATGGAACGGCAACCGTTAAGTGAGGTTAGATCGTTGGCGCATTAAATATTTATGAAGTGTTCTGCAGTGTTCCAAGGAAAATGCCGAAAACTTATTTGTTTTTATTATTGGTTTTCTGAACATGACGCTTTGAATTAAATTCTCTTCTGTATTGATTTTCTGCTGTGGAACCAAATTCTATCTAACAACGTCATCAATTTTAAACAATAGTCCTCGACAAAATCACATTGATTTTCGATTTGTCCAGTATTTGCAGAAATTTCTGCAAACTGAATGTTTCAATTCGGTTGCTTATCAAACCTTGAGTCGAATCGTGCCACATTGACGCTTCTCCCAAAAGGAATAATCGGGTTCCATCCGAACGGCATTTAAGTGGGGTTTGACTGTTTTGCGATTAAATATTTCATGGAAGTAATCTCCACTTGTTCCGGGAAAAATGCCGAAATACTTATGGTTTTAACTATTGCTTGATCTACGGACCACATTGAATTATCGTGTCCACATTTATTCTCCCTCCTCTTCATAACTTCCATATTGGATCAACTCTAACAACTTCAAAATCAGACCTGTATCGGATTGTTTGTATTTTCAGATTGGCTCGGTGAAGTGGAAATTCAGCTTTCCTTGGGCTGGTTTCGAATCCCTGCCACAATATCTTGATCCAATAATGTATATCGGTCAGAACACACTAAGAAGCCTTGAAAATGTTTCCAAATATTGCATGGTAGTAATCTGTAGATGTTCCAGGAAAATGCGATATACTTTTTGTTTTTATTATTGGCTTTACTATGGTGCACTGGTTATCTTGTCCCTTTGGATTTTCTCTGTAATTCAATGTTTGGTTCTGCAATTTGAATCGCAAAGCTTATCATGTTACAACATTTCTTCAAGTTTTTGTCATTATTCATTAACCAGATTCTTGGAAAACATTTATGGCAAACATCTTGAAGGTACATTCTAATTGTGCTATTATTATTTGATTACTTTGATCTTTTTAAGGTTTTCATGGAAAAAATTGTCTTTGGCATATTTTGAGTTAATTCAATATTATCTTCGATGTCAATACAACAAGCAGCACTATGAGAATTATCATCAATAGATGAGTCTTGAGCCGAATGGCTTTTGGATACAAGTGGCATATTAGCTTCCTCATCGTCTGTGGCCCAATCGATATTGTCCGTATCATCCTCGGAAGAGGAGACATAATTTTAGACGCATGTCAACACACTCCTAGAACTTTCTTATTACACTATTTCTCGGTAAGAGGCTTCCTCTTTCATTATCAGAATCCCCGTCCATATTAGATTGAGCCCGGTATTTCTTTCGTTCGATGTTTAAGATAAAAGTCCGACTTGAACTAAAAAAAATCAAAGGAATAGTTAAAAAAACATGATATGAAAATGAACAAAAATCAATATTCAGTTGTTATTTGCTTTGGTTGGGTTGCATTTCTTTGGCCAGCCAAGAATCCATTGTCCAATACTTAGGCATATTGCTCTAGTGATAAAAAAAAATTACGCTAAACGAAATGAACAGATGAAAAGCGTAAAAACTCAAATTCGTAACATATTTGTGTCATTGTCCTCTGTCTCGAATTATTTCTGAAGAAAACCAAAAATGGTAAAAAATTAATAACATTCAGCCAGCTCCAAGAATAATGCCGCCGGTTGCGCATAAACAATATTCTAATGTGTCTCATTATATAGCGTTTTTCAATCTAGTACAACTGCTAAAATAAAAAACTAAAATTAAGGGCTTGATGTGATCAAATTGTTAATTAAATAAAGAGTTTCTTGGCAGTGTGGAAATACACACTGAGACTTAAGCCGTGCTGGATGCTAACTACTTCTAGCCCCAAACACCGCCCAATCGGGTTATATTAAAAACATCGGAAAATGCTACAGGAAAAACATCTAAAGAAGTAACGCTTGACAAAGTGGCATCGCCATACGCGTCAAAGGCCTCACCGCCAGGGAAGTAACAGAATTTAGAATAAAATTTAAAACTTCAAAGTTACAGAGATTGCAAACAATGGCTGACATAGTTACTGACTATAAATAGGGCCTGACTCTACTTATGGGAGCCACCGTGGTGGAATGGTTAGCATGCCCGCCTTGCATACACAAGGTCGTGGGTTCGAATTCCTTTCTATCCACCGAACACCAAAAAGTTTTTGCAGCGTGTAGATTATCCCACCTCAGTAAAGGGGGGGATGTTGGTGACATTTCTGTTTTAGGGTTTCAAAGCTTCTCTAAGTGGTTTCACTGCAATGTGGAACACCGGTTCGGACTCGGCTTAATAAAAAGGAGACCGTGTCATTGATGCTAACAATGGAATCCGGGCCAGTACTCATGGGCTGAAATAGTCTAAGTGAGCTGCCAACCTAAACTAACCTAACCTACTATGGGCCCAACTATTTCGCTCAATACTGCGGCTTTTATATACCCAAGAATTTAAGTAAATTCGAATCCTAGTTTAATGGGAAACGGGGATATTGTAATGCGATATCTGAAAATAAAGTATTTGAGTCATTCTACGGGCTAACGACAGAGAACATTTTTTTAGTTTTATTTCTGCAGAATGTAACATAAGTCGATAAGACCCTAAGACAGTTACAGTTTACAATACAATAGCATTACTACTAAAAACACTTTAAAGTATAAAAAATATATAGAATAACAATTAAAAATATAGATCTATTTTTTTTTTTTTTTATAAATAGGATGTTAATTATTAGGCCTGCTAAATGGTATATGCAGACGCAAGCAAATGGGAATAGCGACACTTCCCAAGGACGCAGATTTCGTTACCTTTACTTACAATGTTGCTTTTGATCCTTAAACAAGTATATACAGCATAAGTTCGGCCGAGCCGAATCTTAAATACCCACCACATGAATCAAATATAAATAGTTTACTTTGAAACTCATCTTCGTCAGCGGGTTACTTGATAATATATAGCATTTTAAGGGGTTTTTGAGACTAAATCTCTCCCTGAAAGCAAATCTTTCAACCAGTACGCTTCCCGAAGAAAAAAATGAAAAATTCTACCTATGAAGACCAGCTCAGATTCTTTTTATGGTCCTAAGATACGTCTATATTTCTAATTTCCGTCAATTTGGATAAAAACTACGGATTCTAAAAGCTCAAGAAATAAAGTCGGAGATCGTCCTATATGGGGCTATAACCAAAATATGGACCATAGGCCCTATTTGCAGACACACTTATTTGTGATCTTAAATTTCAAAGCAAAATCGGTCTAGAAAATTAGTCTCTAACGCCCAAGAAGTAAACCGAGAAGATCGGTCTAAATGGTGGTTATACCAAAACATGGACCGATACACCCAATTTCGGCACACATATTTGGGGTCCCAAAAAACCTCTATAGATTTCCAATTTACAGGCAAAATCCGGTAAGGTAATAACTGTTTATAAGAAGCCAAAGAATAAGAATCGAGAGATTCGGTCTATATGCGACTATACAAGACCCCAATCGAGAAAATCGGTTTATATGGGGTTATGAACCGATATAAGATGACTCTGTGGACCAAAAAAAACAATTTGTGGCCAATTTCAGGACGGATAGCGCAATTATTGGAGGCTGTAGCGGGATTACAGACAGACAGACAGACGGACGATGCTTTATATCGTATATATTATTATTATTATTGAGTTTTATTTAAAAAATAATAAATTAGAAAAATAAATACAAAAAATGAAGGTAACTAACAACTAAGGTTTTTCGACCTAAAATTATATGTAACATATTGATAAGTAATTAAATAAGATGGCCATATATTAACAATGTGTTAAAATTTTGTGAAACAATTTTGGATATTAAACCTGGTGTTGCTGAAAAGAAGATCAAGGGAGGCATTGTGAGCAAGAAAATGTAAGTGAGGCTTCGGATATTTGGTACAAACTGAATAAACCGATGTGTTTAATGTCCCTACTGCTGCAAGCCGCACGCAGGACACATTCGCAGGTTTTACTTTGAAGATATGTTGGTGGTGTTAGCGAGGTGTTGGCCAAGTCTAAGACTAAGAAATTTTTTTAATCCATAATCTAGATACTGAATTAGGGAAATTGGTTAGTTTGATAATGTGTTAAATTGTTTAAGTAGTGTTCGTAGTCATCCCATTCTAAGGTTTTCTTGTGCTTAGGTATTCGTAGGCAAGTCTTTTCAAGGTCATTCCGGTTGGGTACAATATATCGCAAGATAGGTGCATTTGAGGCAAATTTTTGCTGGCTTCGTCCGCTAATGTATTTCCTAAGATACCCGCGTGTCCCGGGATCCACATTATTTTAAATTTTGTATGGTATTTAATTAATATGTCCCTTAATTTTTGATACTATGCAACAACTTGCGATTGTTAATCGTTTTGAATGCCTAGATCGCTGAATTGCGATCTGAAACATAAATATAAATTCCAACGTACGTTTTTGTATTTGTTGAGTGTCCAATATATAGGCGGCTGATTCGGTGGTGAAGATTGACGTATTATTTTCAAATCCAGATAGCCCATGTAAATCTGTTTGAAGTTTTATGGTTAATTCACTGCGCAAAGCTGTTGTACGTTTGTGTTTAGAGCCATCTGTGAACAAATAAGTTCCATTTTTAATTTGTAAAGGAAGAAGAAATTTCTTTGAATAAGGAGGCAGATTCCACAAAGAAGGTGTGTGTTTTTTCCCAAGTCGATAAGGTTTAGCAACGAAACCTTTTTTAAATTCCAATGGGGTTCAGTGGGGAAATAAAGTCTTTATGTGGTTTGGGATATATGCTCAATTTTTTGTAGCTGAAGCTTCATGGCTAGAAATATGGAGGAATGGTCGTTTTTAGGTAGTTAAAAGTTGTATAGATGAATATACGTTTAATAAAGAAATGTGCTTCGAGGGAAACTTGATTTGGGTGATTAAAGTTAACTAAAAGTATGCTTGAAACGGCTCTTTCAAGTTCACATGCCAGATTCAGCTAAGCAAGTTTTTATGGGTGATTCTAAAGCTCCCGAAAAGCAATTCTAACTGTTGAGTGATACATTGGATTAATTATTTAATAACGATTTAGGAGCTTTGGCCAATAATCGTTTAAACCATAATCTAACATTGGATACAATTAAAACTTTGTACAGCCATTTAGAAGACGTTTTGATGAGCATGTTTGCTTAGATGCCAGACATTTTATCAGATTTATTCTAGCTTGTAAAAAGATAGTTTAAGATGAATCTATGTGGGATACTGAGCAGGAGAATTTTTTTGTTGAATATGAACACCATAACGGAAGTTTTAGTGAGTTACGCTGTCTCGATTTCTGGTATTTGAAAATGACGAAAGTTTTGTGTTGGAGACACATTGTTTTCTGCATATGTGTAGCAAATTTTGTCTTCGAGAAAAGAGAATATTTTGCTTTCGCGCGGTCGAGCGGCACCAGTCATCAATGGATGTAAACAAATCATCAATTTCTTCTTGTAAGTCCACATTCACTTTATGTTTTATTACAATATAAAGGTAATCAGCGTATATAACGTGCTTAAAATACCTATGTGTAGAAAATGATTCTATTTAACAGCTTTACCGTGGCAAATTTGAAAGGTAAATCGGAATTCGTATATAGTCCGGAAGTGAAATATTTCGATGTGTTAACATCACGGAAATGACACAACTTATTATACCCCCATCACCGAATTCTATGGTGGGTGGGTAATAAAAAAGGGAAAAAGTAAGTGGCATACGTCAATTAATCAGGGGAAATTCTTAAAAGTAAAATTAATAGAGAGCATTAATATCTCTATATGGCATTTTAAATCCATTGAAAAACAAAATGCAATAGCTACTAGAGCTCGACCGAGAATGACGTTCGGGTTAAAACGAATAATCGGCCGTCAGTGTACCGAGGCCGAGTCGAAGTTTCCAGACGCAGTAACACATATACGTCTGTTAACAAAAAGTCAATTATCCAAGCTCAAAAATGTACATATGTATCTTATGTCATTTTTTAATAACAAAAATAATTTACTTCTTTATTATTTGTACAATGGGAAAGTTAGTCACAAATTCATATCGTAACATTTTTATATCATCACCAAAAAAAAAATAATAATAATGGCCCAAGAACTACAAAATGTAAGAGTTAAAAAAATAATGAATGTATGTGATTGCTATTTGCTGCTAGCTGGCAGTGGTAGGTATTCACCAAACATACAGCAGCAGCGTTAAATATTTGTACACTAAGAGAGCTTTTTTTGGCACGGGTTCCAGGTGCTGCTGCAAACAACATGACAATAAAACAAAGGCGACCGACAAGAGTAAATAAAAAAAAAAACCATAAAATTATTTTTTTTTTTGTTGCTTCATTTCTATAACCAAAACGACGAGGAAAAAATAGTAAAATATGCAAAGTTGAAATGAATAACGAAATACGTTCAAAATGAACATAATAGATATATATTGGATGGGTCAAGCTCAATGGATGAACCAAATGGGTGAATGTATGAAATCCTGTGGGATAGTTTGGGACAGCACTTCTCTGATTTTAATTCCTTAAAATACAATATAACGAAAATTTTTTAATCATCCACACAAAAAAAAATATCACAAAAATATTCCAATTAAAATGTTGAGTGAGGCTATAAACGTACAAAATCAAGCTTAACTGATGCCAATTATTATTTATTATTAAGTTCTCTATTAATGTTAAATAAAAATTATAAATATTTCCAAAAAACATAATTAAATTTTTGTTTCGCTAAAATGAATAATATCAATGAAAATAAATATATATACAAATATAATAATTGATTACCTTTTGGAGTTTAGCGCGGCAAGAAAATCAAATTAAAACTCTTTATTGACCCAAATTAAAAAATTAATTTGAAAAATTAAAAAAAATATTTTTTTTTTAAATAAAGATTATTTTTAAGTTCCCAAATTAATTTATTTATTTTTATTATCACTCATGTAATTTGAAGCCACAAAGCGGCCAATTTATTAAATTCAACGATGAACTACCATAATAAAATCCTATGATTGATTGGATTGGGATTGGAATCAGAATCAATTTTTTCTGGTGTTCTCTTAACTGACTTTTTCAAGTCGCAATCACCATTTTTTAATGGGGAAAATAGTTGATGATTTGATTTTTTGTCCATGTAATAAATTAAAAGCAAAAAACTACATCGACCACTCCCTAAAAATATCAAAACTTATACCATGTACTAATGTGGTTGTCATTTGCACAATAGGAATGACGGAATGGTTGTGTGTCCATGCGAAAGTTGAAAAATTCATTTCAACTTGTTCGTAATTTTTTTCTTATTTTGCTAGAATTAAAATAAATATATAAAATATTTACCAAAATTTAACAAGTTTAGAGAGAAAGCAATACAAGAAAAATTATTATTACTTTGCACCTACCTTTGTTTTTTTCAACTGGCATAGTTATTTTTATACAAATGAATGGTGAATATGAAACGGAATTGACGTTATGTAGAATTCAAAACGTATGCTGTACATGCTTTTGTCGATGATAAAACTAACTTCGATGATGCCAGTTTGTAAAATAAATACGTCTTTTGTTGTATAACTTAATGGTCTAGATGTATTCTGGGAATATAGACAGAAATTAAGAAGTTAATCATACTGTTCATCGAATAGTCCTATACACAAATTAAATTGAATTTACTATAATCAATATACACAATTTTTTTAAATTATATATTAGTATATTACGTGTATTAGGTACAATGCAGCGGAAAAACTTATAGCTGGTTTGAAGAAATTTTTTTATTCAATTTGCCTAAAAACACAATTTGTAAAAGATTGCTTTTGTAATAAATTGGACGAAAAGAATTTCGAAGTTTAAACACCGGAGGACCTCTCGGCGACAGACCAAACTAAGGTCATATAGCTCCCATATTTCAGGCTCACTTAGACTATTCACGCATTGTGGATACGACAGTGGTGAACATACTGTCTTAATCACTGAGTGGCTGCCCGATTCTATGTTTTAGGCTCATGACAAGGGAAAGCTCATTTTTATAGCCCAGTCCGAAAGGCGTTCGCAAACATGCAGTGAAACCCGAAGAGAAACTTTGAAACACTCAGAAATGTCCACCTGCATTACTGAAGGTGGGATTATTTCCCACCGCCGGAAAACTTTTTGGTGTTTGGTCCGAAACTGGGTTCGAAACCACGACCGCTGTGTATGCAAGGCGGACATTGCAACCATTGCGCACCAAACGGGAAATTTTTGGGGGAACTCCTATGAGTAATTGATACCAAGCTTAGGGTTTTTCAAAAAAAGCTTTTTTTTCAATGTCGGCTTCGGGTTTATCCGAATTTCATTTTTCGGTTTTTATTTTGCTGTTAAATCGGTTAAAAGCAAAATAATAGAAGTTAATGAGTTTTAAACACTCATTTACTCTAAAAATAAAATGAAACGGTTTAAAAACAAACTAAAAATACATTTCATGTCTTTATATTTTCATAAGTAATAGTAAATGTGCTCCCTTCCAATGATTTTCGTTAGACCTATACCATCTTCAGTGGCATTGTAATAAACTGAAAGAAATTGTTTCTTTTTCTGAAGAGAAAAATTTTAGAACAGACAAGTTTACTTGTGTCTTCTTATAAAAGCAAATAAAACAAGATTTGAGACATCGTCAGCAGACGCTTTTAAAAATTAGAATTTTATTTGATCTAAAAAAATGACTTTAGAACAAAGCGGAATTTCGTGTGACTAAGGCTAAGGGCAACACTGGGCAAATATTGAACCAAATGGTCAAACATTTTCCAGACATTCTCCAAATATCGTATACAATTTTTGTAAAATAATCCTATCATAGGTTTCGGATATGGTTAGTTGGCAGCCCGATGTATCAGGTCTCACTTAAAGACTATTCAGTCCATTGTGATTACGCACATTGGGTGAACTTCTGCTCTATCACTGAGTGCTGCCCGATTCCATGTTTAAGTTCAATGACCAAGGGACCTCCTTTTATAGGCGAAGTCCGACGGCATTCCTACATCTGCAGTGAAACAGCACTTAGAGAAGCTTTGAAAACCCTCAGAATGTCACCAGATTACCGAGGTGGGATAATATACCACAACTGCAGAGTTAGAGGAACTGGGAGACCAGAGGGCGTTTTGTACGACACGTTCTCCGCGATAAAAAGGTTGCCACGGACACGACTTCATGAGGAATGTAAACTTGAATATGGATGCGGACCAGAAGGAGACGGTCATGGACCACGTGGAATTCACCTCGAAGTAATGGGAAAGCGATTTCGAAGTGGTAATCAAATATCGGGGGAAGAGGGATTGGTATTTAGCCGGTATCGTCGGTGGTGATGGAGTACGGCATTCGAGTGGACTCACAGGCCGGTGCATAAAGCATTTTCCTACCCTTACCCGCAAAAAAATTAATTTACTATAATTTAATTATTAAATTAATTTAAATATATTTATGGCAATAACATAATTTGAATTAATTTAATTTCTTTTATTCAATTTATACATCCAAATATTTATTTATGTTACCCAGCTACACTGTGCCTATGGCTGGACAAAAAAATAATTTAAGAAAACATCCAAGCTGAAAACGAAACTCCATTAAAATAAAATTACAATTTACATAACATAATTAAAGATGGTCCTTCGTTGCTTTGAAAACAAAGCAATACAACCACAACATTCATACAATTTAATAGACCATTTATAAAGACAAATATTTGTTTTAAACAGCCTTTGTGAAAACGTACGATTTTTAATGATATAGACAATTTCATCAGAAAAACAAGCAGCCAGATTGAAATCACAAAGGTTTATCTGTGTCACAATACAGACCATGACCCAATGTGATGGCCTAAAAGTATACACTAGAAAATCTGTAAAACAAAAAACAAAACTAAATGCAAACACAACCATGAACTTTCATATGCAGTTTATTTATGTAGATTCGCCATTCATTTTAGTTCATTCACTTGATATTGTGATTATAAATGTTGTTGTAAGATAATAGAGATAAAACTACTGCTGCCACCATACCTCATTACGTAAACAATAATAATTAACGCACTCTGAAAGTGGCAAATTATGAAAGAGCATTGTAGCTATGGTAACTGCTGGAAAAAGACCATAGTCTATAACCGGAAGAAACAACAAAACAATTAAACACCACTGTGGAAGTGGCTGAAAGCGTGAAAAGCAAATTAGCAAATAACATGGTTAACTATAATCAAACAATAAAAAACACGTATAATGAAGTTATTTTAATAAAGAATACAAAAATCAAATTTAAAATGAATGAATGCCTGAAACTATGCCACTGATTATCAATGAAATTCTCTAAATGTTAATTTATTTCTATTATTCAAAGAAAACAAAACAAAAAAAATACACATTTCTAATTTCATTTTTTTATCCCTTTCTTATCCCTT
>PGFW01040433.1:0-10769 GCA_003123925.1 Haematobia irritans | reverse complement strand
TGCGACGACCTTGTTATTGGTCATCTAAATAGATAAAAATAAATCAGCATCATAGGTGAAGATTATATTTATATGAGGCAATAGGCTTTTGCAGCCGCCCACTGAACACGGAACATAAACAAAGTTTATTTAAACAGATAACAAACATATTAGTGTCTGGCTCACCGGTGGATGGACAATGGTTGCTGACACGTGTCCTCGCCGACTTGCATGCCAAAGGGTCGTGGGTTCGAATCCCCGCTTCGACCAAAAGTTTTTTTTTTTTGTTTTTTTTTTTTACATTATATTCCAGATGATGTTCGGAAAGAATTCGCGAAGAAAGAATGTTTCAACATTAACAATTGTAGTATAATAAAATTTTGAACTGTAAAACTGTGTACTTATGTAAAGACCTAGAACGTCGGAAAGAAAACAAGTGTTTGATTATAAAGCGGAAATGGACTGGTTGTTGTTGTTCCAAATAATAAAACTTTTTTATTGAAAAAACATAAAAATTTGTAAGCAACGAATTTTTTTGGTGATTAAAAGTTTAAAATTTTCGAAAGGCAATTCAACAAAAACTCTAACAAAAAGAAAAACGTATTTTCGGTTACACTCGGAACCGGCCGGACATACAGAAGCGGCAATCCGGCCGTCCGGGCCGTGTCATTCGCGCGAAACATTTTAGTTTTACCTGTGCGTGTACGAACGGCCAATATCTCGGCTCTCAATAATTTAGAGGTCCCTAACAAATACCTCTAAGATTCTCATTTCAGCAAGTTAGAGTAAAAAACTCGACAGGGAATGTCTAGACAGCCTAAAAATATAAAGTGCATTGTCTTGGCAAGAGCAAGCGACGGCGCCTATTTATATTCGCACAACACCATTTCAGCTTGGCTGCGAGTTGTCAGGCAACATACGTGAGAGCAACAATAGCGCAAAGAATTCTAAGTATCAGCCCCAAAAGTTAATATCGGGAGATCGGATCTATCTGATGCGTAAATCACTCAACGGAGACATGGCGTGAGCAAATTATTCTCGACCGATTATATTCGGATCAGCTTAGCTCCAATTGTCTCTCTATTAGGTTTGCCGTAAATAATAACTCTAGAATTTTCCTAAAACTGAGGGCAAAGTTGAGCATAAAAACTACATACGTTTCTAATAGCATAAAGCCAAAGACATAAAATTTGAAGATCGGTCTATGATATGCGAGGCTATATAAACAAATACGGTGGCGCTACCGATTACTCAATTTATATATACATTGCTTTCATTCACACCTCTATATAGGTGTTTTAAAAATACCCATACTTGATTTTCTAATTTCAGGCAAATTGTGATAAAAACTACAGTTTCTAGACGGCCTAACGAAGTAAAAAACTGAGATACAGTCTATAATGGGAGGGTTATACGCAAAAGAATGCAAAACATTGGACCAGATTACTCACCATTTTCCGGTAGCAGTCTCTTTAATGCTACTATAAAATAAACTCATTCTAGATTTCCAATTTCAGGCAAACTTAGGATAAAAACTGATCGGATTCTATATAATTGGACATGCGTCAATGACGCTCCCATAATCGGGAAGATCGGTCTAATTATGGGCCGGAGTATATACCAAAACCTGGACCGCGGAATAATGCTACTACCATCTTTTTAGCAACACCTCTTTATGGTCCTCAAAATACGTCATATTTAGATATCAAAATTTCAACCAAAATGATAATAACTACGGATTCTCAGAAGCCGCCATAGAAGTAAAAATCGGGGAAATCGGTGGTCCTATATGGGGGCTATTAACCTAAAGCATCAAACCGATAGTCAACTCATTTTTGCAGCACTTCTTTATGGTGCTAAAATACCTCTAGGATTTCCAATTTCAGTTCAGCGAATTGGAATTAGAAATCCTATCGAATTCTAGAATCCCTAGAAAACATAATCCAGGAGGATCGGTCTATATTGGGGGGCTATACAAAACATTGATGGGACCTTGACCAAGAGGGCACTTCCTCATTACACAGGTAGTTGGTTATGGAACACCCTCTTTGTTGTCCATAGTAAAGATGCTTCTATATTCCAAAATTTTCAGCGCAAATTGGATAAAACTAACGCTATAGTTTATATATAAGCGCCACTAGACAAACGCCAAATCCGCCAATGGAGGTCGATTTATATGGGGGCTAATATCAAACTTACCTAGTTTTGTGATACCACTAATTAGCCGATCATTTCAGAACTTGACCTCCTGCAGCACAAAAGAACGAGTTGATTGAGCTGAATATATTCGCACTCGATGTCTGCTTTTATTATTTGAAGACAGAAATGTAGCTTTGATTCACAACAGACAGTCAGACAGACGGCATAAGACTGAAGAGACATGGATCACTATCGTCTTAGAATATCTTCCATATTATCCAAGAATATATAGTCCTTTATATAGTCGGAATCGATATTGTACGAGATGTGTTTACAGTATAACATCTCGAGTAATGACAAACTTATTATACCCCCGTCACCAGTTCTATGCGATGGTGGGTATATAAAAATGAGTGGATAAGGCAATATGTGTAATAGTACAACTACGACAATAATACAAATGCTGAACATACCACAAATATTGCTTATACATCAGCTAGGGCTGGGTTGCCGGAGTGAAAAACGAAGTCTGAGTGCTTAGGAAGTCGGAGTCGAAGATATTTGCTTGGAGTCGGAGTCGGAGTCGTAAAAAATTTTGAATTGCGCTGTGGTAGCCGGAGTCGAAGTCGGAGTCTTGGAGTCGGAGTCTGAAGATTTTGCTGGATCGGAGTCGGAGTCGTAAAATTTTGATCGACTCCGAAATGCCGGCAAACAAATTTTTTAAACACTTCACATTTTTGTAACTAAGCAAGTTTTTACGCAATATAGTTTCCCATTGCGTTACTTTATTCCAGTCAATGTACAGCATGATTGGTATTTAAAATCAAAATCAACTTCCAATTATCGGCTAATCTTTTTATGTTTCCTAGAATGTATGACTAGCAGATGGGCTGAGTCGATCCATTTAAGCTCATCATCAATTTATATGAAAATATTTCGAACAATTCGAAATATTTCATATAATATTGAATATTGACAGAAAATGGTTTCAAAGTTATTTTTTATAGAACATTTTGTCAAAATGTTATTTCTATCAAAAATTTTATCAAAATTTTATTTCTATAGCAAATTTTGTCAAAATTTTATTTTATAAAATATTTATTCAAAATTTTATTACTATAGAAATATTTTTTTCTATAAGAAAATTTAGTCAAAATTTTATTCCTATAGAAAATTGAGTCAAAATTTTGTTTCTAATAGAAATTTTTGCAAATTTTATTTCTATAGAAAATTTTGCAAAAATTTTGTTTGTTACCAAAAAAATTTATCAAAATTTTGTTTCTATTCATAATTTTATTTTTATTTAAGTCAAAATTTTATTTCTATAGAAAATTTATTAGAAAATTTGGTCAAAATTTTATTTCTATAGAAAATTTTGCCAAAATTTTATAGTAATAGATTTTTTTTATTAGAAAATTTGGTCAAAATTTTATTTCTATAGAAAATTTTGTCAAAATTTTATTTCTATAGAAAATTTAGTCAAAATTTTGTTTCTGTAGAATATTTTTACAGAATTTCTATATTACTTACACAAACAATTTATCTAAAAATTGTATTTTTTATACCAGCCTTATTCTTGAAGTCGCCACTCGCCGTCGCGTTTGTCGCTTTTCGTCAGTCGCCACTAATTGGTAATTCCGTTCGTCGATATATTCTGCTATCGACGAAAAATCGTATTCCTGTGTCGCGCTTTTATTGTCGCAATATCGTCGCTTTTTTATCGCCGTAAAATTTAACCAGCGACGAGTTTAGTGATATAATTTTTTGAAGAAGTTTTTTAGACTTTATTAAATCGAAATAATTCAAAAATAAATTTAATAAATGGATAATTGTGTAAAGGTATAAGTGACTTAATTCTTCAACAATATACACTAAAAAAAAATGAAAGATAAAGAACTAGAGATCAGCCATTAGATGAGCCTAGACTGAACTACAACGATTTAAAACGCGGTTGCGAAACAAATGGTTTTGTAAGTTTTAATCTTGCCTTTGAAACTTTAGGAGAAAAATTGTAATCAAATGGTAGAAAAAGGGTGTAACTATTATTAAAAAAGATCTTACTGTTTCAAGTAATTTATTCCAGCTTCCAACTCTTAGGAACTCATGTTCTGAGGCTTGCCCACGATCACAAATCATATTGATAAAAAAATTGCGTGTTTAGTCCAAGAATTGATCTGTAATATATGTAGTTATGGTCATCGCATTCACATCATAGAAAAAAACATGCATTTCCCGGAACAAAAAAACTGCACAACTAAAGTTAAACGTGTTGATTTTATATATTTATTTTTAATAGAAAAACCCTATCAAGGCCAATGTAATTTATATTTAGAACCAAACTTAGATAATGTAATATCATTTCCGAGGTCAAATTTATGCATTTATAATTTTTAAAAGCAAATAATTAATACATCAGTTTTGCACATCAGCTGATTGTTTACTTTCACGATTGATCCTTGTGCCATTGATCTCAAGCGTCGTACGCCATTTTTATAGTTTTGTGAAGCTTTTACTGTCCTTGAATATATATCCACATTTTTTCCCGTGCGTCAAATTATAATATTTTCTTGATTTGCGACACAGAATTGCGGTCAGAATAAAATATATTTTTAAACCCGAAAAAATTTAAAATTAATTTTTTTGTTACATCAGCTGATTGTTTTCCTAGTGATATCGGCCATTTATTACGAGTACTGTAATTGGATACAAAAAGTAATCGTCGTCTCGGCCGTCGCCACTTCACAGGAATATACCAAATGAATGACGAGACGACTTAAAGCGACAGACGACAAAAAAGCGACGACGGAGAGCGATGGCGACTTCAGGAATAAGGGTGATTGATATTTTTTTCAAATTTTTTTTTCTATAAGAAAAAATTGTCAAATTTTATTTCTATAGCAAATTTTCTCAATTTTTTTTTCTTACTGATGCTCACTGATACTCACTGCTATAAAAAATATTTTTGCAAAATTTTATTTCTATAGAAAATTTTGCAAAATTTTGTTTGCTACACAATTTTTTTTAATTGTATTTCTATTGATAATTTTTTCAAACTTTTATTTCTAAAAAAATTTTATTCAAAATTTTATTTCTATATATTTGGCCAAAAAATTTGATTTTATAGAAATTTTGCCAATATCTTATTTCTATAGAAAATTTAGTCAAAATTTTGTTTCTGTAGAAAATTTTGCAAAATTTTATTTCTATATAAAATTTTGCAAAATTTTATTTACTAGACAAAAATTTTTCCAAAATTGTATGCTCACTGATACTCACTGCTAAGTCGAAAACTTGTAGAAATTACTCAAATTTTAAAACTTTTCAATAAATTAATCATAAATGCATTTTTTCGAAATTGTCTAAACAATTATAAATATTGCCCGAGATTTTGTAAAAGTCTGATTTGAGATTTTATCAAAATGTAGATCTAAATACAAAGTTGTGCAGAGTATATTATAATCGGCCTTTAGACTTTCCTTGCATTTTTATTTTTTGTTAAAATTGTGTTACGTCCCATAACGTTAGATTTAAATTTTAAGTAGAAGTATATACAATTGTAGAAGTATATACAATTTTGTCTAAATCGATTCAGATTCAAATTCACGCATATGGGAATAAAACTTTATATAGCCCGCAACAAATTTAAAGGATTTGAGATAGTATCAATAATTTTGGTCCACAAATACATATACTGTTGGTATCTTCTCATATTATGATGGGTATTCATTATTTATTTTTTAAACATTGCCCTAAATTTGAAATATAGAGTTCAATTGGCATCTAATGTGAAATTAAGACCTTTTTTTGCACACATAAATAAATATGATACTTATAATCGATCCACTTACGGTACCCCCACAATAGAACTACAAATTAGTGGTATTAAAATGAGATTTAGTTATATTACCCGGAGTCGACTCCGCAGTCGGAGTCGAGCTGATGAAAAATGCTGGAGTCGGAGTCGAGCAAAATTGGCTCGACTCCACAGCCCTGGTCATCAGCACACAAATAACGCATATAGCCAATCTGATCTATTTATAGACCAGCGTGTAATGCACACACAATCGAATTCAAAGAAAATTCGTTTAAGAAAAACAACCAACCAAACGACTGATGCCTTGTTTCTTACAAACGACACAATATTATATATTCTCATACAGTAATGGTTCGTGATTAGATTCTACGTTTGAACAAATAGTGAAATTTGTAAAATCGAATTGAAAGTTATGTACTCCAAAGAACGTAAAATTTCCACGGTTAAGACCATCTCCTTAGAAGGTACATATTTCAATTCCCAATACAAAATAATTCGGAGTTGTATGGGACAGGCGGTTGAATTTGTGTCTGTTGGCCCGAACTTCAGCAGTCGTCAAATTTAGATTAGGTTCAGCAAATGGCGAGTTTGTGTATCTCAAGCACAATACAACGTCATGTTGTTTTTTTACATATATTGGTCAACGTTGCAAATCAGTTGCAACAAAGGCTATACGCGAGCTATTACTGTGGTCGGAAAAGGAGCACGAGCTGTAAGAGGTGTCAAATTGGCATAAATATGTAATCGGACAGTTAACCTGTTCCTCCACTAGAAAACTGGCATAGACTGATGCAAATCTTTCAATGAGATGGATGAGCAGCACAATATTCGGCTAATATGACAGCCTGATCACAAGAACATATTGCAGTTATCAAAGAGGATGAGTTGGGAAGGCTATTAACTACCTTTCAGGGTAACTAGAATCTGTTTGACTGCCTCTGGCAACGACATGTTGCATGGGCTGCAACGACACCAAGCAAATATGGCCCCATCCAACTTAAATCGCACATTAGAAATTCTAGTGTTTTCAAGTCGCCAGATATCATTCATCATATATGCAATAGCGAATCTTTACCTCACAGACGGGTGTGCAAAAAGTATTGGCGTGGTATATAATTACTAATACACGAGTTGTCATAATGCGGAAGGGAAAGAATCAATAAAATGACTCTTGTATTCTTAGATTCATATTTTCACATATAGTTGGAGCTCTCATGAATATTCACAGCAAAAAAGCGTAGCCAAAAAAGTAGTGAAAAGGTTCTTTTTGGATCCGGAATTGGTGCAAAATTGGCGCAAAAGCGATGAATTTAACGTGGGCGTGTCATAGGAACGGATGTCCACTATTTCAATAGCCGTTGCACCAAATTTCCATCACTTCTTAAGGTGTGATCCGAATTCAATGTTTTAGATGTGAATTATAAAATTTTATGATATTTTGCCAAATAAATATTTTTGTAATTTTTAATGCATTCTAACGCTTGTCTACAACGTTTGACCTTAAATATTTTCAAAAATTTGCAATTTTTCTGCATTAGATATAGAATTTTTTTTCGTATATGAAAATTCGTTTCAGCGACACCTATATGTGAAAAAATGAGTTATATACGAATAATTTTCTTTTGCGATATATTCCTCCATAGAAATTGACATAAATTGGCCAAAGGAGATGAGATAGAAAAGCCAAATTTTAACCAAAGATAAACTGAAACGATAACTTTCGATTGGAATTAAAACCTTTTGCCGGAAATCTTCCGAATCGCAGTAATGTTGCATTTTTTGGAGGACATTTTTTGAAGTGCTTTTAAAGTTATGCCTTTGAACGAACTTCCAACTTTTTTCACTTCAGCCTTGCCATGCTTCAAACTGTTACTAATTACAGCCACAAATTCTGTTTTCATGGAAGTCCAAGCAACGCAAGTAAAAATTGATACTTGCTTGTAATTAAAATGCGCGCTTTGAATTTCATTTTGGAAGACCAATCTATAATTTTCAGCGAAGTCTATCTGCAATACGAGTTCTCCAGGCTTTACATTTTCTGACAATGGTGCAATACTTTTTGTTATAATATTTCCCACTTACGATGAGTAACGTGACAAACTTTTGATTGAGATTAAACCTTCTTCAATATTAAAAGCGGACTATTTATTTTTTTATTCATGTTAAGCACGATTAACTTTATTTAAATAATAATTTTCAGCTTCTTTCTTCGGCGGGGTGAACAGTACTGATAAAAAACAGTGTTTTGGCATAGATAACGTGACACTGAAATAGCAGGACAAAAAAAGGCAAAAATACGGTTTGTAAAAGCCTACTATGTGTCTATTTATATTTTCTTATTAGTTTATCGTTGGAACAAAATTGTTGAAACAAGATTGCAATAATAAAACATATATATAGTAAATAACAACGAAAAGCAAAACCAGAGGAAAGAGTCACAAAAAAAGAAAAATAAAATATTGTAAGTTTTTGTGTAAATTTTTCACAACAAAAACAAAGCATATTTATTCCTTAAATTCAAATAGTTCTTTAACAATATAAATGACAAAAATGACGGTTTAACCAATTTTAAGTTTTTCGTCATGGTTGACCTTTTTCTGGAAATAGCCATATTTTATTTGGAATTTGGTCTTTTTTTGCAACATTTGCAGCCACCATTATTAACACAACCACATGTTGCTTTTGTTTTATTATTTGTCTTTTTCTTATTTTTGTCTTCTTTCCAAAAGTATTATTTGCTTTATAAAATTTCCCTCTCACAGAAGAAAAAAGATTTTAATATACTTATAAGTCAATCAATACGTATTATCAAAGTATATTTATTGACATTACATTCTTAATTTTGTATCAAATTGCGAAGAAAAACTGGCGAACTTGACGTCCAATTGAGAGAAATTTATGATTAACAAGTATTGTTTGGCGGTTTTTCGATAGCACAGGAACGCAGACAGGAATTCTACGTTATAACTTGTGCGATACAATGATCCACTACGTTGCGCGTGACATGTGATGTTTGTAGAGTTTGTCTGTTTTGTATATAAGCTAAGAGGGGTATATACATAGGATATATGCAGGATTTTTTTAATAGTGCTAGCTAGTCGTGTATGGCAATTATTCCGCGCTACAAGTCGTATTTTCTTCCTTTTAAATCACATATTGTTGATAAGCTAAAGGAGGGACCTATATGTGTATAAGAAGAAGATCCCTCAAGAAAACGTACTTGCGGGTGTTGGCAATCGTGCATTCCAGTCTTCGTTTAGTTGTTTTTTTCTTTTTGGCAAGAAAGTGGTGTGGTTGCTCTTTTAGCCAACGAAGAAGACGATTTGCGCACTTATAAGGTATTGACGATATTCACTATAAATGTTATATTTTATCACGAGGTGTTTTGTTATTGTTTATAAAATTTTGTGTTATAGACATAGTTCGTCTCATGGTATTTAAAAACAAAATATTTATAACGTAAAATCATGCACGTTTTCCAAATGCAAAAATTTCGACCAAAACGTTTCCCGATTTACTACTAACAATCATAAAAACAAAATTCACCTTTATGTGGCTTATTTTTAACAAAAATGGGAAACACCCAACAATACTATATGATTTTCTACACGCTCACAAAAAATCGCTTCTGTAACATGATACTGCCAAACAGTCATTTTGCCTTCAAGCATATATACTTTTTGGGGTATTGCCAAACATTATATGTTTGATATCTTCTCCAATATATAATATGTTTGAAAGCATATTTGGTCTAAACAATATATGTTGGGTAGTCTAACTTCAAACATTTATGTATTTTTGCATCCAAATTCAATTAATGTTGTCTTCAAAAAACCAAATGTTATTTGTGAACAGTATAATAGTTTTTGGAAGCATTTTGCACCAAAAATATTTATGATGCTTAAAAAAAATTCTCCCAAACAATATTTGCTCAAAATTTTATTTATTTATTTATTTATTTACAATCATAATGAATTTATGAAAAAAAAGGTAATATAGGTGCTAACAACATAGGTTTTCGACCTGAATCTCAAAATTTTGTTTTCGCACAATTGTATATTCCCCCACATATTTCTCACTTCACGGAGATTTTTTAGTTCTTAGGCACTTTTTCTTAATACAAACATTGTAGAAGAAATTATTCAATTGTATGATTTTTTATTTTTAATTTTACCTTTTGCCGGACGGGGATTCGTAACAGCGGGACCACACAGTTTTGTAAGATCAAAGAAGTAGCTGATCAATTGCCCAAAGGAAAAATAAAATGTTAATTTTGTAATAACAAGCAAACAAACCACAACTTAATTCAATATCGCTCCCTGTTAAATAGCGCTCTCAAGCTACTAAACCACATAATATGTTTTAGGTATTTTCTAAATTAATATATGTTTGCATCTCAAGCATATTATATTTACAAACATTTATGCTCCCCAAACATAATATGTTTCTAACATAATTAACTATTATGTCCCAAACATGTTAATGCTAGTTTGACATTTATATGTGCACAATGGTTTAAAAATTTGAGTGTCAACTATTAATGTTTATAGCCAAACAATTGAAAAACATCTTTTCTTCATCCGTGTAGTTTTTCTCTCCCATTCGGTTGGTTCATTAACATTAATATATGAGTATAACCCTCAATTGAGACATATATTATTATACCGATACGATCAAAAATGTCATTAATCTTTTCATTCATGACTTCCAAAGATGAATGGAAATTGATTCTCCATCCAGTTGTTCATCCAATCAGGGCTGGCTGACACAGAATGCTAAAAGCCAACGATCTACACTAGTACCGAGTGCTTGACCACCACCTTATTCTCCGATTAGG
>PGFW01040421.1:0-17142 GCA_003123925.1 Haematobia irritans | reverse complement strand
ACAGCGAATATGAATCCAAAATTTTTAAAAGAGTCTAAGAGAAAATTTTCAAAAATTCCTAATTTATTGTCACATATATTTGATATATCTATTCTCACTACTTCAAAATAATTATTGGAAATCAAAAACTGAATTAGCATGGTTATTCTAAGGACTATTATATATGGCATTAGTAAATTCTTAATATTTGTGTATACGTATATTCTGTCTCTCTCTCTCTCTCTCGTGCTCTCACTCACTGACTCCCTTTTTGTTGTATGTGTCTATTGTTTCACTGAAAATTTCTAAGTGTTTTAAAGTGTACGTGTTAATTGTTGTCCATCCAATAGAGCCCCCCCCGAAATCCATTTAATTAATCCTTATATTTTTTTCTCTCCATCCCATTTCTTTGCAGATAAGTATACCACTGGTTTTAAATACAGCAGTTCAAAGTTAATTTCCTAAAAAATTCACATCACATCACATTCAATATGTTCAAATTAATCCTAAAAAAAAAAAAAAAAAAAAACAACAAATAATTATTGCCATATCCTGACTTCAACCAGATACTTTTGTATCTGTTAGATATACCATCGCCCCAATGATTGAACACTTGGTAAAATTTTGATGATATTTACAAATACATATGGGAATACTCGATATTTGTGATTTCATTTATGTAACTTGTGTAATACTAATATAAATGTGAAGACCGAGAAAATGAATTTACGCTGAAATATTATTTTTCGAATATCCTCTGTTTTTATAATTTTATTTTGGAAGCAGCATATATTTCTAAATTATTGAATATTATAAAGATACTAATTCCAATTTTCTTAACTAAGAAACTATTTGTTAGGCAAAATCAGATAATTTTGGCTCAAGTTTGAAAATTGGGTCGGCGTAGGAGGAGGAGGTCCCCCGTTCAAATATTAAAAAAAAACAGGTACCCCATATTAATTTGAAAAACTCCCTCAACGTCTTGTGTAAATTTCTCGAAAATCGTACAAGTTTAGTATTGTTTTCTCTAGAAAAAATTGTCAAAATAAGGTTTGTTTACAAAATTTTCTATAGAAATAAAATTTTGACAAAATTTTCTATAGAAATTAAACTTTTCCCAATTTTTCTATAGAACTAAATTTTGAGGAAAAAAATTCTATAGAGAATAAAATTTTAACAAAATTTTCTATAAACATAAAATTTTAACAAAATTTTTCTAAAAACATAAAATTTTAACAAAATTTTCTAAAAACATAAAATTTTAACAAAATTTTCTATAAAAATAAAATTTTAACAAAATTTTCTATAATTTTGTTAAAATGAAATAAAAAACAACAACAATGCTTAAAGAACAAAACCAACAATAACAAAACAAAACGAATGAAAAAAAGAGGAAGCACGCTCAAAATAAACCCAGTCAAATGCACTCAAATCGATGATGGCAAAGGAAAAGAGAAATGTTTGTATGAATTTATTTCGGCATAAGCCGGCTATTTATAAAACCTTTTTTTTCGGAAGGTTCAAGTGTGCGGTTTTTTGTTGGGTTTTATTGAACTGCCTGAATTTTTATTTCTGATAATTGGTGCATAAATTTGGCTGGAATTAGAGGATGCTGATGAGGGAATGCTGATAATTCCCGAAACGTGCGGTCATCCAACCATCTTTGCAGTTCATTAGGGCTTTGCCAAATTAATTGACAAACATTCTTATTTCCTCTGTTGGTTAAAGCTACACTTGTAGTTTAGTCCAAATGCAGGTTTTAAGCTTGAAATAAAAACAACACAATTTTCTATAACAATAAAGTTTTGACAAAATATTCTATAGAATCAAAAATTTTGACAAAGATTTTCCATAGAAATAAAATTTTAACCAATTTTCTATAGAATTAAAATTTTGATAAAATTTTCTATAGAAATAAAATTTTGACAACATTTTCTTGAGAAATAAAATTTAGACAAAACTTTCTATAGAAATAACATTTTGACAACATTTTTATAGAAATAAAATCTTGACAAAAATATTTTCTATTGAAATCAAATTTTAGACAAAAATTTTCTAGAGAAATAAAATTTTGTCCAAATATACAATTTTGACAAACATTTTCTATAGAAATAAAATTTTGACAAAAATTTTCTACAGAAATACAATTTTGACAAATATTTCAAAATTGTCTATAGAAATAAAATTTTGCCAAATATCTAATAGAAAAAATCATGAACGGCGTGCACATTTCAAAACGATTCGTTCATGAAAGTGAATCAACAAAACATGTGGTGTGTCAAACTGTGAACAGGCGGTGTCAATCTGACAACGATAAAATGACACCATGTGTTGTCAAAACAACAACCAGGGTTCATGATCTGAAAACGTTATGGTTACGACTTTATAAACAATATTAAAAAAAGAGGGAGTTGCCATAATAACGTTTGACGATTATTTTTTAAGACTTTTCATGGCCAAAGAAAAACGAATGCAGTTCAATTGACATCGGTGAACGCCCGTGGACGAAATTGATGAACATTCCGCTTTTTAATTTTCTCTGTGAAGTTTCCGTTTCATTTTGTCACCGTCCGTTCACGACTATGGAACGTATTTTTTTCTATTAGTGTAGAAATAAAATTGTTCCAAAATTCTCTATATAGAAATAAAATTTTGATAAAATTTTCTATAGAAATAAAATTTTGACAAAATTTTCTATAGAAATAAAATTTTTACAAAAATTTTCTATAGGAATCAAATTTTGACAAACATTTTTTATAGAAATAAAAAATTTTGACAAAAATTTTTCTATAGATATGTAAATTTTCCCAAATTTTCTATAGATCTAAAATTTTGACAAAATTTTCTATAAAGATAAAATTTTAACGAAAATTTTTCTATAAAAAATAAAATTTGAACAAAATATTCTAAGAAAATTTAAAGATTATAGACTACAATCTCTTAAATAAAATTTTGAACTACTCAAAGCAAATTCCAATTTTTCTATAGACAAAATTAAAATCAGAAAAAATTTAACAAATAATCACAACATATTAGTCAATCTGACCATTCTAGATAAATTTGAATTTCTTAAAATGAGTTTTGAATTTTATAATTCAAATTATGAATTTTATGAACATTTACAATTCATAGAACTTGTTAAAATTCTATAAAATAAAATTGAAAATTTATTCTATTTAATTTAACAGAAATACTTACAACATTTATTAAATAAATTGTTTCATGATAAATAAAATTTTGCAAATATTGTAGAAACATTGTAAAATCTCTTAGAATTACGCAAATTCTTAGATATTTAACACAATCTTTGCAAAGTTGACAAATCGATAGATAATGATAAACTTCTAAAATTATTTGCAAAATTCTCTTGAAATTACAATTTTCTATTAGAAATAAATTTCAAAATTTTCTTGACTAAAAATTTTGCAAAAAAATTATAGAAATACAAGTTTAAAAAATTTTTCTATAGAAATAAAATTTTAGACAAAATTTTCTTATAAAAATAAAATTTTTTATACAAATTTTCTATAGACAATTAAAATTTTGACAAAATATTCTACAGAAATAAATTTTGACAAAATTTTCTATAGAAATAAAATTTACAAATTTTCTATTAGAAAATCAAATTTTGAAACATTTTCTATAGAAATAAAATTTTGTACAAAATTTTCTATAGAAATTATTTCACAAATTTTCTTATAGAAATAAAATTTTACAAAATTTTCTAAGAAATAAAATTTGACAAAATTTTCTAAGAAAAAATTGACAAAATTTTATGAATAAAATGAAATTTTCTATAAAAATAAAATTTTTGACAAAAATTTTCTTATAGAAATTAAATTTGTTTTCAAAATATTTTCTATAGAAATAAAATTTTAGACAAAATTTTCTATAGAAATAAAATTTTGACAAAATTTTCTATAGAAATAAAATTTTGACAAAATTTTCTATAGAAATAAAATTTTGACAAAATTTTCTATAGAAATAAAATTTTGACAATATTTTCTAGAGAAATAAAATTTTAACAAAAATTTTCTAGAAAATAAAATTTAACAAAACTTTCTAGAGAAAAAAAAATTAGACAAAATTTTTCTATAAAATAAAATTTTCAAAATTTTCTATAAAATAAAATTTTGACAAACAATTTTCTATAGAAATAAATGTTTTCAAATTTTCTATAGAAATAATTTTGACAAAAATTTCTATAGAAATAAAAATTTTGACAAAATTTTCTATAGCAACAAAATTCAAAATATAAATTTTTGACAAAATTGTTCTATAGAAATAAAACATTTACTAGAAATTAAAATTTTTTGGACAAAATTGTCTACAGAATAAAATTTGAAATTCTATAGAAAATAAAAATTTCTTAGAAAATTACAAAATTTTCTAATAGAAATAAAATTTTGACAATATTTTCTAAGAAATAAAATTTTGATAACATTTTCTAATAGAACTAAGATAATTGCCAAAATATAAAATTGTGGACAAAATTTTCTATAGAAATAAATTTTTGATAACATTTTGTAAAGAAATAAAATTGTTTCAAAATTTTCTATAGAAACAAAATTTCGACAAAATTTCTATAGAAATAAAATTGTTTCCAAAATTTTCTATAGAAATAAAATTTTTGACAAAAATTTTCTATAGAAATAAATTTTGACAAACATTTTCTATAGAAATAAAATTTTGACACAAAATTTTTCTATAAACAAAAATTTTGCTAAAATATAAAATTTTAACAATATTTTCTATGGAAATAAAAATTATCTAGAGAAATTAAATTTTGACAAAAATTTCTATAGAAATAAAAATTTGACAACAATTTTCTATAGAAATAAAAATTTGACAACAATTTTCTATAAAACTAAGATTTTGCCATAATATAAAATTTTGACAAAATTTTTTGTAGAAATAAAATTTTGACAAAATTTTTTGTAGAAATAAAATTTTGACAAAATTTTCTATAGAAATAAAATTTTGAAAAAGTTTCTATAGAAATAAAATGTTGACACTATTTTCTATAGAGCTAAAATTTTGCCAAAATTTTCTATGGGGCTAAACATTTTCTATAGAAATTTAAATTTGCACAAAATTTCTATAAGAGATAAAAATTTGACAAAAATTTTGTTAATCGAAATAAAATTTTGCAAAATAGTCTATGAAAAAAAAAACTTTGACAAAATATGATTATGGAAATAAAATTTGACAAAAGTTTCTATATTATCTAAATTTTGCCAAAATTGTCATATAGGAACTAAATTTTGCAAAAAAGTTTCTATTTTAGAAATAAAAATTTAGGTAATTTTTTTTAAAATAATATGTTTCAATATTCTTAAAAAAACAATAATTTTCGCTTCAAGACTATTTCATCGAAGTCCATTGTGAGTACGCTCTCCCTTTTTAAAGAAGTATTAATTTCCGCTTGGTTGTGTAAGCTAAATTCGTTTAAAAGCATTATAATTTGACACACGTTGGAGAATTCAAGGGATATTTATAACACCCAAAAAATCGTCGTTATTGGAAGAGATCAAATATAATAAGAATATTGCCAATTATCAATTAACTAAAATTAAATAATAGCAATGGCTGGATTCATGTCGTAAGAAAAAGGTTTACTACTAAAAAATGATAAACGTTTATAATAACGATTTTTTTTTTAAATTTTGGAATAGAGTTTTGGATCATTTTTTTAAAATTTTGATAGATTGATTTTTTGGGCACGAATTGGCAACCGTCGGTTGGGTTATTAGTCAAATATAACGTTACTGTATTTCTACTGCCTTATCGTCTTTTAGTTTTTTTTTATATATATAAATGAACTATGGAATTTTCAAAATAGCTTTCAAAAAAATGTCCACACTATGTACGATTACTGTAAAAGTATTAAAATTCTATATAAAAAAATTATTTACAATGGATAGCTGAATTATACTTTATTTATATTTATTTATTTTTTTTTTTGTATTGGGGGTTAAAGTTTCTCCACAATATCTCCAAAACTTTTCTCAAGGAAACCCACAAAGACAAACCGAAGATAAAAAGAAGACAAATTCGTAACACTTAAATAAATATTATTTGATATATTCTAAAATTTGTATAGGTTGTAATATCGCTGACATTTTAGTACAATATTAAAATTAATCTTAGAACTATATACATACATAAATCATTTCATATTTCCTATTATACAGAGAAAACACTCATTCCTATTTTCTAAAACCAAAAAACAATATATATTTATATTGATACAAAACAAACCAATATTTCTGTTGTTGAAAACGCATTTATTTTTTACAAAAATGAAAGAAAAAGGAAAACTTATAAACTCGAACCCAAAAACGGAAAAAAAGTATATATATACTATATATATATATTATATATATATATATATATTATATATATATATATATATATATATTATATATATATATATATATTATATATATATATTATATATATATATATATATATATATATATATATATATATTATATTATATATATATATATAATATATATATATATAATATATATATATATATATATATATATATTATATATATATATATATATATATATATTATTATATAATATATATATATTATGTATACTAAACTGATTAGATTAATTGAGAAAATCTCATAGATTTTAGCTAAATAACCAAACCAAAACAAACCTAAAAAAACTTAATATAAAAAAGTGGAAAAGATATGCAAAATATATATAAATATGTTGTAACCAAACATTTGGTAAATTAATACTAGTACGATTAAAAAAAACAAAAAAAAAAAAACAATTTCCTATACATTTTTTTACACAATATTGGGAATAGTATTCAAAATTAATCCAATATGATCAAGAGATTATAATTTTCAACCAAGATCGGTTTATAGTTTGGAACCTAAAATACCTCTAATACACATCATATAAGGTATACGTATGGTATTTATGGACCATGAATAGCTCAAGATTTCCAATTTCAGGCAAATCGAATAACAATTACTATGTCAAGACAAGAATTCTTGATGTTTTGTAGATTTTATAAAACATTTTTCTTTTAAGAGGTACTTCACAGATATTCTATAGAAATTAAAACTTGATAAAATTTTCGATAGAAATAAAATGTTGAAATTTTTTCTATAAAATTATCATTTTCATATGAAACAAAATTTTTACAAAATTCCAATAGAAATGAATTTTTGATAAAATTCCTTATAGAAATGAATTTTGACAAAATATCTTAAAGAAAATAATATTCCTATAAAAATGAATTTTTACAAAATTTCCTATAGATAATTTTGACAAAAATTTTCCTATAGATTATTTGACAATCCATAATAATAATTTTAAATTTCCTATAGAAATTAAATTTTGACAAAATTTGCTATAGAAATGAAATTTTGCCAAACTTCCTATAGGAATTAAATTTTGACAAAATTTCCTATAGAAATGATTTTTTTTACAAAATTACCTATAAAAATAAAATTTTAACAAAATTTCCGATAGAAATTAAATTTTGACAAATTTTCCTATAGAAATGATTTTTTTTTACAAAATTACGTAGAGAAATAAAATTTTAAGAAAAACTCCTCTAGAAATTAAATTTCGACAAAATTTCCTATACAAATGAAATTTTAACAAAATTTCCTATACAAATTAAATTTTGACAAAATTTTCCATAGAAAAAAATGGTAACAAAATTTCCTATAGAAATGAGTTTTTTACAAAATTACCTATCAATAAATAATTTTTAACAAAATTTGCCTATTATGTTAAAATGGTTGACAAAATTTCGCTATAGAAATTTGAAATATTTGACAAAATTGCAATGTAGATAATTGAAATTTGAAAAATTTCCTATTTTCAAATAAAATTTTGACAATAGATTTCTTTATAGATTAATTGCAAAGTCCTATAGGAACTTATTTTGACAAATTTCCTATAGAGAATTTAAATTTTGACAAGGCAATTTCTTGAGAAATTAATTTAATGACAAATTTCTATCAAATAAATTGCAATTCTTGGATATTACAATTTTGACAAAATTTCCTATAAAATTAATTTTTTACAAAAATTACCTATAGAAATTAATTTTTTTACAAAATTACTATAGGAATTAATGATTTTGGACACACAAATTTTTCCTAGAGAAATTAATTTTAACTAAAATATTCTATAGAATCTTAAATTTCTGACAAATTTCCTATAGGAAATAAATTTTGACAAAATTTTCCTATAGAAATAGATTTTACAAAATATACTATTTAGAAATTAATTTTTTTACCAAACATTACCTATAGCAAAAATAAACATTTTTAACAAAAATTTCTCTATAGAAATTAATTTTGTTAAAAATTTCTATATTATAAATAAAATTTTTAACAAATTTCCATATTGCGAATAAAATTTTGACAAAATTTCCTTATAGAAATGAAATTTTTTACGAATAGTTTCCCATTTTTAAAATAAAATGTTGACAAAATTTTCCTATATAAATATAAGATGTTGACAAATTTTCCTGTTGAAATGATTTTTTTACAAATTACCTATAAAAAAAAATTTAACAAAAATTTCATTATAGAAACATTAAATTTTGACAAAATTTCCTATAAAGAAATGAAATTGTTTGACAAATTTAATAATCAAATGAAATTTTTGACAACAATTTAATTATAGAAATTAATTTTTAAAAATACCTAAAAAAATAAAAATGTTAACAAAATTTCATATACAAATTGAAATCTTTTAACAAAAATTTTCCTATAGAAATTATTTTGACAAAATTTCTATAGAATTAAATTTTGACAAACTTTCCGTACAGAGTAATGAATTTTTTTTGCCAAATTACCTATAGAAAAAAAATTTTAACAAATTTCATATAGAAATTTAAATTTTTGACAAAAATTTCCTATAGAAATGAAATTTTGACAAAATTATAATTACAAATGGAAATTTTGAACTAAATTTAATATAGAAATCAATTTTTCACAAAAATTACCTATAGAAATAAAATACGCTTAACCAAAATTTCCTATTACAAATGAAATTTGACAAATTTTCTATAGAAATTAATTTTTGACAAAATTTTCTATAGAAATTAAATTTTGACAAATCTTTCCTACATAAATTAAAAAATTTGTGACAAATATTTCCATATAGGAAATTAAATTTTGACAAAATTTCCCTATAGAAAATGTAAATTTTGACAAAATTTCCTACACAAATGAAATATTGACAATTTTCCTTAAGAAATTAATTTTTTACAAAAATTAACCTATAGAATTAAATTTTACTCACAATCTTATAGGAAATAATCGTTTTTGACAAAAATTTCTAGTAGAAACTATTTTTAACAAAATTTTCTATAGAAATAAATTTTGACAAATTTCCTTATAGGAATTACAATTTTGACAAAATTTCCGTATTAGGAAATGAATTTTAGCAAATTACCTATAGAAAAAATAACATATTAAATAATTTTTACAAAATTTCCGTATAGAAATAAGATTTTTATTACAAAATTTTCTATAGAAGTAATATTGAAAATTTATGTTATAAAATATTCTTAGACATTATAAATTTTCAAATTCCTAGGAATTAATTTTGACAAAATTTCCTATAGAAATGAAATTTTTTAAAAATTTGACCATTGAAAATAAAATTAGCAAATTTTGTTAATTTTTGACAAATTTTCTATAAAATGAAGATTTGACAAAATTTCCTTAAGAAATGATTTTTTTTACAAAATTACCTATGAAAAAAAAATTAACAAAATTTCATATGAATAATTTTACAAAATTTTTTGAATCAAAATTTTCAATTATATCGAAATGAAAAATTTTGACAAAATTTTATCCTATAGAAATAATTTTTTAATTACTAAAAATTAAAATTACAACCATAACAAGAGAATTTAAAATCCTTACAATTATTGCAAAATTTCCCTATAGAAATTAAATGTTTGAACAAACTTTCCTACTAGGAATTGATTTTATTTGCAAAAATTACCTATAGAAAAAAATTTTAACAAAATTTCATGATTAATTTGACAAATCCTTGAATTAAATTTTGACAATTTATTATAATTGATAATTGAAAATAAGTTTTCAATTACCTATAGAAATAAATGTCAAATTCCCTTACAAATAAATTTGAAATTCATTAGAATAATTTTTGCAAAATTCCATAGAATTTAAATTTGAACTATACAAAAATAACTTAAATATTTCAATGGATTACATTTACAAATTCCATAGATAAATTTTGCATAAAATTTCCTCCAAGATATTTAGAAATACCTATAGAATTAATTCTTGACAAAATTCCTATTAGAAAGTAAAATTTTATCACAAATTTCCTATAGAAATGAAATTTTTGACAAAATTATCCTATAAAATAAAATAACAAAATTAAAAAAAATGAAAAATTTTGCACAAATTTCCTATAGAAATATAATTTTGACAAAATTTCCTAATTAGAAATTGATATTTGACAAATTACTTATAAAGAAAAAAAATTTAACAAAATTTCCTATATTAATAAATTGAAAATTTCCTATGAATGATCTTTAAAATTCCTTGAATATCCCCAAAATTTCGAATAATTCGATTATTAGAAATGGAATAATTTTGACAAATTTCCTACTAGAGATTTTTTAAATTACCAAAAATTTAACATCTATACAGAAATAATTTTAAAATTTCGTTATATAGAATCTTTTCAATCCTAATACGAAATGACTTAAATTGTATACAAATTCCTATGAAAAAAAGAAATTATGACAAAATTCTATAAAATTTAATTTTGACAAAAATTTCTATTATGAAGTTTTGACATGCTATAGAATTATATTTTGTACAAAACTTTACCTACAAGGAAATAAAATTTTTACCAAATTCAATCTATAGAGAATATATTGACAAAATTTCTATTACTGAATTGAAAATTTTCATTAAGAAAATTACTTTTTACATTTACTATAGACAAATTTAAAAAATTTGTTAGACAATAATTTTATATTACAATTATTGACGAGGATAAAATATTTATAGAAATATATTGAAATTATTTTGCACACATTTCAGAAGAATTTTTCAACACCTATAGATTTTAACAAAAATTCAATAAATAATGCAAAATCTTGAAATAATTTTCAATTACCTATGCAAAATAATCATATTAAATTTTGACATCTATGAATAAATTTGAAATTCCTATAATGAATTTGAAAATTTCTAGAATGAAATTTTTGACAAAATGCCATGAATTAAAACCTATAATAATGAAAATTATAAAAATGAAAATTGAACAATTTCTAACAAAAATACTCTTCCTACATAATCGAAATGGACGAAAGAAAATTATGGAAAAATCAAATTCAATATAATTAAATTTGACATTTCCTGATAATTTAAAAATTTCCTTTATAGAAATTACAAATATTACGAAATTTTAGAATTCCATAATTGTGAACAAATTTCCATAAAATGAATTTGACAATTATAAATTAATATTGACAATCTATTAATAATTAAAACTTTCCTACATGAAATGAAATATTTGGACAAAATATTCATATAGAAATTTTAACAAATTTATTTAACATAAATTTAAAAATTCCTTATCAAATGAAATTTTTGACAAATTTTTATTAGAAATTTATTTTTAAAATTTACCAAGAAAATGTTAAAATTTCCTATACAAATAGAAAATTTTTGACAAAAATTCCTATAGGAAAATTAATTTTTGACAAATTTCCTATATATATTAAATTTTGAACTCTACAGATTAAATTTCCTATAGGAAATTTGACAAATCTTGACAAAATCGAAAAATTCTATAAATATTTTTTACAAATACCTATGAAAAAATTAAATTTCTGGAAACAAAATGTTTGACAAATTCCTATGAGAATGGAATTTTTACAAAAATTACCTTATTAGCAAATAAAATTATTAACAAATTTCATAATATGAAATTAGAAATTTCTATAGAAACAATTATCAAATTCCTATTAGGAATTAAATTTTTGACAAACTTTTCCTATACGAAAATTGACATTCCTATAGCAATAATTACCAAAAATAATTCCTTGCAAATCAAAATTTCGAAAAAAATTCCTAAAATTATTCTTTAAATTCCATATAGAAATAAGATTTTTAAAAATTCCTGAAATTAATTGTGACAAATTTCCTATAGAAATGAATTTTTTTACAAATTTACCTTATAGAAATAAATATATTAACAAAATGTTCAATATGATTGAAATTGCAAAATCTTGGACAAAAATTTACAAATTTATAGAAAAATAAATTTTCTGACAATTCCTAAAATTACTTTGACAAAATTCCCTAACAAATAATTTCTGACAAAAATTTCCTATTATAAATGAAATTTTTTGGACATATATATACTATTCAGAAAAAAATTTAAACAAAATTTCATATATAATATTAAATTTTGACAAAATTTCCTAGTTGAAATGAAATTTGAAAATTCTAAGTATTTACAAATTACCTAGAATTTATTCAGAAATTTATTGAATGTGTGACAAAATTCTATAAAGAAATTCAAATTCATAAATTTATTTTACAAAATTTCCTATAGACACATAATTCAAACATTACTTAGACAAAAATTTCAAACAATTTCATATTAGGATGAATTATTTTACAAAATTATCTATAGAAATATAAATTTTTGAACAAAATTCCTATTTAGAAATGAAATTTGACAATCTACTAGAAATGAATAAATTTTGACAAAATTTCTATAGATGAAATTAAATTTTTTTACTAAAATTTCCTATTAGAAGTGAAAATTTTGAAAAAACTGTCCATATACAAATGAAATTTTTTGACAAAATTTCCTATAGAAATTTAATTTTTTAAAAACTAATCATATAGGAATAAAATATTTTAAGACAAAATTTCCTATAGAAATGAAAATTGTGACAATATTTTCCCATTAGAAATAAAAATGTTGACACAAATTTCCTATAGAAATGAATTTTTTATATAAAATTACCTATAGAGAATAAATTTAACAAAATTTCCTTAATAGAAATGAAAATTTTTGACAAAATTTTTCCTATTAGGAAATGAAATTTGGACATAAATTTATAATACAAATGGAAATTTTGACAAAAATTTTTAAATAATAGAAATTATTTTTTACAAAATTACCTATAGAAATAAAATTTTAACAAAAATTTCCTTATAGAAATCAAAATTTTTTTTTTTTTTTTAACAAAATTTCCTATAGAAATGAAATTTTTGACAAAATGTCCTATACAAATGAAATTTTGAAAAAATTTCCTATAGAAATTAATTTTTTTACAAAATAATCTATAAAAATAAAATGTTAACAAAATTTCCTATATAAATGAATTTTGTACAAAATTTCCCATAGAAATAAAAATGTTGACAAATTTCCTATAAATGAATTTTTTATAAAATTACCTTAATAGAAATAAAATTTTAACCAAAATTTAAATTTTCTCTTTCATAGATTATGAAATTTTGACAAAATTTTGGCAATAATTTTTATTTATTTATTTGTGTATTAATTATAATTAAAAATATCGATAAACCAAAAAAAAAAAAATTAAGCACTAGCAACTAAAGCTTATCGGCTTATATATTTTTAAGTTCGACATTTAATATAAGAGATTAGTCGATTTTCGAAAATTTTAAAATTCGAGAATTCGGTTTTTACAATAACCGAGTTGACATTTTCTTACTGATTTGCCTTTCCTCTAATCTCTTGAGAAATTATTGTAGAAATCTAAAAGATACATGACCGATCACTGACAATTAAAAAATAATAATTTTAAAAGAAATTACATATGAGCTTACACTACATATAAATACACACATCATATACAAAAGACTACACTTCCTTTTACACTATTGTTTTTTTTTTTTTAAATTAGTTAAAAAAATAAATGGATTATTTTACATTAAACAAACATAAAATTATAATAGAAAATAAAACAAATAAAATGAGGAGTAGAATAATTTCTTAAATATATATTTATGTATATATACATATATACCTACACATATAAATACATAAAATCTAAACTACTATAAAAGAATTCGATATATATATTAATAAACAACAAAAACAAAATTCTAAATGACTTTTGTAATTAAAATACGCTTAAAATTACAAATTATAAATTAGAAACCCAATTTTGTGGAAAAAAAAACAGCTACAATGACATGAAACCATATACATACATCTATGATAAAATTTTGATATTGATGTTTTTTCTATAACAAAGACAAAACAAAAACAAAAAAAAACACCCGTTAAAAATAATAGCGAAAAATACAAAAAAATAAAAATAAATAAATACCAAAAAAATAACATGCGTTAAAACAAAAACATAAATAAATAAAACACCTACAATAAACTATATATAAAAAAATACCAAAATATAAACGTGTTGAACAGCTTTCTAAAGAAAACAAAAAACCCAATAGTAATGTCAAATAAATAACTAAATAAAATAATTTAATGAATATGTTGCTTAAAATTTTTTAGTTGAATTTTTCTAACCATTACACCATTCCTCAAGTATCACAATTCAACATTGTTCTTAAAACCTTTACGTCAGTCGATTAGTTTGTCTTATATGGACTTAATTTTACATTAAAGAGTCATTACACAATAAAAAAAGTTAGCAATACACTCAGAAAAAAGATCCAAAGATTTTGACCTTCCCTTAAGGGTTTTGCTATTGATTCCGGGCGATGTTCCGAAAGTTGGAATCGGAAATCGCCAAAGAATTTTAGTTTTCTATGTAAGAAAAAAAAACAAGTATTACCAGCCAGCTAGGTTGGGCCGGCCGAATCAAAATACCCACCCACCATGAATCAAATATAATAGTTTAACTTTGAAAACTCCTCGTGGGCGTCGGGTGATTAATAATATAGAATTTCAGATATTTCTCCCAAACAGATAACTTAACCCAATGTCCGAAAGATAAATTTAAAGATTCTTACCTATGAAGACCTAGATCAGATTTCTGGTATTTATACGAACTAATTTTGCTTGAGTTTTAGAAAAATCATAAACATATCGTATAATTGATGACAGAAAGCCTTGAGTTGAAATCTTAAATTTGTTGGTTTTTACCGCCATTATTTAAATGGTTACGAGGTCTCAAATCTGGAAGTTAATGCAATTATTATGATCAGTGCGCCTGCTATACCCTCAAGAAATGATATCGGTCTATATCGATGCCTTACCAAATGGACTGATAAAAATAAATGCAATACAGATTTTTGAGGGACTAAGATACCAGCATATTTACATTTTCGGGCAAATCGGATGAAAATTACGGTTTCTAGAAGCCCAATGAAGTAAATCGGGAGATTGGTCTATATGGGGGCTATACCAAAACATGGCTCGATACACACCATATTCAGCTGACATATTTGTGGTCCTCAAAATACCTCTAGGTTTCCAATTTCAGGCAACGTGAATAAAAACTACAGATTCTAGCAGCCTAAGAAAAAAATTCGGGAGTTAGGTCTATATGGAGGCTATACCAAAACATGGACCAATGCTCACCATTTTCGACGCACCTCTTCTCAATGGTCCTCAAATATCTCTAGAATTCCAAATTTAGACAAATTGGGTAAAAACTACGAATTCTACTACAAGCCCAAGAAAATAAAATTGGGAGATCATTCTATATGAGGAACCGCTAAAACATAGGACCCGATACGACCCTATTATTCGAACACACACCTAACTGTGCCGGTTCTTAAACTACCTCCTAGATTCAATTCAAGAGCAAATTGGGTAGGCAAACTACACGTATTCTTAGCACAGCCCAAGAAATCAAAATCGGGGAGATCGGTCTATATGAGCGGCTATACCTAAAACATTGGACCGATACGGACCACTTTCGGGCACACACTCCTTTCTTGGTCAATTAAAATACCATCCATGATTTCAAGATTTCAGGCTAAATGCGGATAGTAAATACCAAGTTTCTAGAAAACCAAGAAACTAAAATCGGGAGATGAATTCTATTTGGGGCCATATACCACGAACATGGACCGATACACGCCTATATTTCGGAGCACACCAATGCCTGTGCGTCTTCAAAACATACCCCTCTAGCTAGTTTCAACTTTTCTAAGGGCAAAATCCGATACGCAAACATTACAGTTTCTCAGCAAGCCCAAGAAATAAAATCGGAAATCAGGCTCTATATCAGGGGCTATACCAAACAATCTGGACGCTAATATGAGCCTTATATTCGACACAACTCTTCTTATGAGCGTCCCAGAGAGAGTACCCTCAGATTTCAAATTTCCAGGCCAAATTCGGATAGTAAATACATTTGTAGAAGCACGAAGAAAATAAATCGGCGAAGATCGATCTTATATGAGGGCTTACCAAAACATGGACCGGATACCGCTCATTTCGACACGCACACCCTTTACCTGGCTACAAATTACCTCTAGATTTCAATTTCACGGCCAAAATCGGATATAAATACAGTTTCTCAGTAAAGCACCAGAGAATAAATCGGGGCAAGATCTCGGTCTATATAATGGGGGCTATACCACGACATGACCGAGTCACGGACGAATTTTCGACAACAACTCTACTTTATTTATGGTCCCTGAATAATACCTAGATTCCCAATTTCAGGCAATTCGGTTTATAAATGGCAGACGTTCTAGACGCCCAAAGAAGAAAATCGGGGAATCATCCTATAATGGCGGCTTATACCAAAACATGGATCGATACCGCCTATATTTTCGACACACCAATTTTTGGTCCCCTGTCCTAAATACCCCTAGAAATTTCCAATCTTCATAGCAGAATCCGATAGTCAAGTACCGTAAAGTTTCTTCTAGACAGCCAAGAAGCAAAATCGGGAAATCGTCTATATGGGGCCTATACCAAAACACCATTTGTAGCACAGCGCTTTTTATGGTCCCGAAAATACCCCTCTAAGATTTCCCCTTTTCAGGCAAAATTAGCTCAAGAACCCCCAAATCGGAAGGTCGGTTTAATAATGGGAGACTATATCAAAACTTTGACGACAATAATATTATACCCATCTTCGATCTTGACCGCTGCCTGGCCAAACCAAAAAACAAAAGTCTGTGCCAAAATTTCAACTAGACCT
>PGFW01040416.1:0-12286 GCA_003123925.1 Haematobia irritans | reverse complement strand
AAAAAACTACTTATACAAAGTTTCAAGTAGTAGGATTGTTTCATGCGAAAGTTAGCGTGATGTCAACAGACAGACGGACGGGCATCTCTAGATTGACTCAGAATTTCGCCAGGACCCATATATATACTTTATGGGGTTTATGAACAATATTTCAATGTGATACAAATGGAATTGTGGAGGTAGAGGGTATAATTATTTCTTCTGAAAAAGACAAAATTATATACTCAACTACGTAAAATTGACTGTTGATTTTTTCAATTTTTGAAATAGTCTAAAAGTGATTGATTCTGAATGCAATCTCTAGTAGTTACTTTTGTATTGGATCTTAAAGTATAATATCTCTATGAAAATAAGGCACATGACAGTTGAGTCGAAACGAACAGATGTGGGTCGTTTAGACTCAACTCTACAACTCTTGTATTAACAAAAAAAAATATTTTTTTTTTTAACAATTAATATTATTGATAATAATTTTTTATTTGCTCTTTATTGCTTAGTTTTTGGGGCACAAATGTCATAGTCATATTTGCCCATGTTCATGTTTGTCTTGACTTCAAAAGAAAACTACTTCCTGATGAAGTCAACCTTTGCCATCAACCAGAATATGAAAATCATAAAAATCACTTAATTCTACTATGTTGCCATTGCTGCAAGGGACTAAAAAAAAAAAAACAAATATTGACCTTTTCTTGGAGATTTTGTCAAGGCACAAAGTGAAAAAGTTAATCCAGAAATGCACTTATATCTATGTTTGCATATTCAATAAATAATATTTGTTCAGTTCCGATATATCTAGCATTGTATGTTTTGCGGGACTTTGTGGATTTGGATATGCATTTGCATATTGTATTCTACAATTTCAAGTACTGCAGACAAATATGAATACGAACAAATGAATATGCATATGTACATCCTTTATGTATGCAAGACCAAAAGACATAACATGCAACAGGTAGGATAGGTGTTGGTGGCCAGGCATGGTGGAACTTGGACAACATCATTTTCCATTTCTGAACACTTCAAGGTGTTGCAATGGCCGAAACTATCATCTCTCTCTCTCTCTCTGACTGTGGCCCATTGACTCTGGAGGCTCCTGCTCTTTGCTTGTTTTCGTTAGTTATGCCAAATGCAAATACCATACAAACAGATATAATGCATAAAAGCATACTGAAACCAAAAACATAAAATCAATAATTGAAAGCTCAAACTTGTATCCTCTGGTATAGGTGAACGATGTATTGTGTACTCAGGGTAATGGGAAAAGTAAGCAAAACATGAATAATCTTCTTCGTATATGAACATTTGACCAAAAGTAAAGCACAGTAATAAATATTGGGTAGACGAAAAAGGTTTTTCACATTACTTTTGTCATCTATCCGCAAGAGAGATTATTACATCACTCGGACAACATAGGCTTCTTTTGAAGAAAATTTTAATCCACTAGGGAAGTTTCGCATTGACAGAAACAAATTGTAATCTGATGGAGTAAAATCAGGGCTATAAGTGGATGCTTTAAAAAATGTTAATGCTAAGACTAAAAGTTCTTGCCGTTCTCCTGACTGAAGACGAAGCCTTTTCTGTTGATCACTTCTGGACGTTTTTTCATCATTCTCAAAAAATTGAGAAATCGACATTTTCTATAAAAAAATATTTTGCTCATATCTCCTAAACTAAGAATCGTTGAGGGAAACGAAGCTCAATTCATTATCACCCGAAAAAATCGAAAATCCATCCCAATCCTAAACAAGTATGTTATATACAGTAGTAAGTTTGGCCGGACCGAATCTTAAATACCCACCACCATGAAACAAATATAATAGTTTCCTTTGAAAATTTCAGGGGGATTTGATAGACAGATATTTTTCTAAGCAGACCAGTCGCTTCCCCAATCAAAAAAATAAAACGAAAATTTACCAATATGGAGACCTAGATCAGATTCTGAATATATAAGAACCAGTTTTTTTGTTTGAGTTTTAAGAGGAATCATAAACACCCAGCAAAACTCTCATTACCCGGATAATCTTGTAGGTAAGGCTATTAAAAATTAATAACCACTTATTATTTGAGCATCGGCTTCGGATTACATTAACATACGCATGTCCTAGGAGGAAAGTACTTCTCCCCAAGGCATACTTTTCCGGCCATAAAATACAGTAGTGCATTTAAAGCATATAATGCACCTAATAATTGTAATGACTTATTCCGTAGATACAACACCAAAAGCTTGCAAAATAGCCACTTATTGTCTCAGGAAACCAAATCTCGAAAAAATATAGATATTCTAATCGCCGATTACAATGGATCAAAAATATGGCGAGTGGTGCTGTAATAAAGGTGAACCTACTTGAATAGAAATAGAATATTGTATAAAATAAATCAAAAACTAAATAAATAATTCTAAAATAAGAATTACACCAAATTAATGTCACACTTAAAATCAGAAAAATAAATGTAGGTTGTTTAAGGTAAGAGGGAGGATTTCGTGAATTTACGTTAATAATTATATCCAATAGCGCAATTCAGCATGAAGGCAAAGTGCATTGAAATTTAGTTTAAGCGCATTTTGGAAGTGTATATGTCCAATGAGGATAGAAAGCATTTATTTAAAACATAAAATATGATAATGTCATTAAACATTATGTTGAAAATTATTATGAAATTTTATGATAAAAAATGTCTTAACGGCGAAAAAATCTTCAGAAATTTACCGTTACATTAAATATTCTTTTTGATTTTTTAATGTAAGTGCTCGATTATGTGAATAATTATATTAACTAAACAACTGCCTAAAAATTTGAGAAATAACAAATTCGAACATTACCGAGAAGTATTTGATTTTTGTCATTACAAAGTTAGTCATTATAACTTCGCCTCAATGTAATGCAACGTGTAATGACACGCTTTACATCCTGGAAATGTCCAAATTGTAATGAGATGCGGTTACCTAGTTTTTTACTGGGCATCTATTGTAGTGTGCGAAGAAAATGATGAAATAATTCCCTGAAATCTAAACCTCTGTAGATTTTTAGCCCAATTATTTAAATGATTACGAGAAAAAAAATGTGGAAATTTTAATCATTCAGTTCTAGCACGGTTGAAAAAGACTGTTTTTCATATGTTTTGCCTTATAAACCATCTATATGTTTGGAACACAAATTTTTAAAACACAAAATATTTTGAGTCAAGCATATATATGTCATAAATCTAGCAATAACATTGTTGGACATATTGTTAAATATGTTTAGAACCCCATATTATGTTTGGGACATAAAATGTTTGAAATATAATATGCTTGATGCAAACATATAATTAATTGAGAAAATAGGCCTAATAAGCATATATGTGTCTAAGTAGCTTCGGAGCGCTATTTTAACAGGGAAGCGAATATTGAATTTAAGTTAGGTGGTTTTTGCTTGTTAAATTACAAAATTAACAATTTTATTTTTTTCCTTGGGCAATTGATCAGTCCTAACTTCTTTGATCCTTACAAACTGTGGTGGTCCGCTGTTTCGAGATCCCGTCCGGCAAAGAAGGTAAAAATTTAAAATAAAGGGTGATTTGTTAAGAAGCTTTGATAACTTTTTTAAAAAAAAAAAAACGCATAAAGATTCAAAATCTCATCGCGGTCTTTATTTGAAACGTTAGATTGGTCCCATTGACATTTTACTTTTTGAAAGATAATTTCATTAAATGTTGACCGCGGCTGCGTCTATAGGGGTCCATTCGGAAAGTTCCAATTTGGGCATACTTTCGAGCAATTTCGGGCCAGGAATAGAACCGAATTTCTTGCGGAAATGTGTTGTCTCCAAAAGCTGAATAGTTGCTGGCTTATTTCTGTGAGACTTTAGACTTGACGTAAGCCCCCACAATAAAATAGTCCCTAAAGGCGTCAAAAATGCCATGAAAATCTTGGTGGCCAACTTACCGGTCCAATTCTTGAGATGAAATTGTTCCTCACGAAGTTTTTCCCCTTCAAAATGGCCAATAGAATCGCGAGCTGTGTGCAATGTAGCGCCATCTTTGTTGAAAGCCACATGTCAAACCAAGTTCAGTTTCTTCCATTTTGGCAACAAAAAGTTGTTACGAAGTCGAACGAATAGCGATCGCCATTCACGCATATACGTTGCGTCCAACAGCATCTTTGAAAAAAATGCGGTCCAACTGTAATTCCACAGCGTAAACAAACCCACACCACAGTGGCAATTTTCGGTAGATGCATGGGCAGTTCTTGAACGGCATTCATGTTGCTCTTTTCTACTCCAAATGCGGCAATTTTGCCTTATTTACGTAGCCATTCCAACCAGAAAATGAGACTCACGCTGAAACAAAATTTTGTCGATAAAAAAAAGAAGATATTTCTGCCAAACTTTTCTAGGGCCCATTCACTGAAAATTCGAACGTTGTGGCTCGTTAGTAAGTCTAATTCATAGATGAAATGTCAAACATACTGAGCGCATCTTTTCTCACTTGGACACCAATGTCTAGAAATCCCACGTGATCTGTCAAATACATAAGCATGAAAATCCTAACGCTCAAAAGAATCAGCCCTTTAAAAAAATCAAATAAAATTGAATAATTCTTCTATCAATGTTTGTATTACAGAAAAAAGGTGCTTAAGAACTAAGAAATCTCGTCCCGAAAAGTCAGAAAGATGTCTGGGGAATATACAATTGGGCAGAAACAAAATTTTGCGCATTCAGGTCGAAAACCTATGTTTTTTAGCACATAATATTACTGTTTTATTTCCATAATTCATTATATTTGTAAATATATAAATAAATAATAAAATTTTGAGCACAATATGTTTTGGAAATTTTTTTTTTAAGCATATAATATGTTTGGAAGCATTTGCACCAAAAAATTATTATATGTCTTAAAAAAAATTCTCGCAAAAACAAATATTGTGCTAAATTTTATTTATTTATTTATATATTTACATCATAATGAATTATGAAAAGTAAAACAGGTAATTAATGTGCTAAAACATAGGTTTTCGAGCCTGAATGCTCACAAAATTTTGTTTCTGGCCCAAGTTGTATATTCCCGACATCTTTCTGACTTCGACGAGATTTCTTAGTTCTTAGCACCTTTTTCTGTAATACAAACATTGTAGAAGAAATTATTCAATTTTATGATTTTTTTTAAAGGGTGATTCTTTTGAGGTTAGGATTTTCATGCATTAGTATTTGACAGATCACGTGGGATTTCAGAACATGGTGTCCAAAGAGAAAGATGCTCAGTATGCTTTGACATTTTCATCATGAATAGACTTTACTAACGAGCCACAACCGTCGAATTTTCAGTGAATGGCCTCTAAGAAAAGTTGGAAGAAAATCCCGCTTTTTATATCGACAAAATTTTGTTCAGTGGGAATGAGGCCCATTCATTTCTGGTTGAATGGCTAACGTAATAAGCAAAATGCCGCCATTTGGAGTGAAAGAGGCAACGCAGAAGGCCGTTCAACGAACCTGCCCATGTCATCCCGAAAAATGCACTGTTTGGGTGTGGGTTTGTACAGCTGGTGGAAAATCATTGGACCGCATTTTTTTCAACGAGAATCTGTGGCACCGCAAACGTATATGGTGAATGGGCGATCGCTATCGTTCGATGCTAACAACTTTTTGTTTGCAAAAATGGAAAACTGAACTTGGTTGAAATGTGTTTCAAACAAGATGGCGCTACAGTGCCACACAGCTCCCGCGGAATTTCTATGGCCATAATTTGAGGAAAACACTTCGGAGAACAATCATTCTCAAGAAATGGAACCGGTAAGGTTGGCACACCAGAGATCATGCCGGATTTGGACAGCCTTTAGAACTATTTTTTGTTGGCTTACGTCAATTCTAAAAGTCCTAAGCATGAATAAGCCAAGCAACTATATTCCACTTTGGAAGACAACATTTCGACGAAAATGAAATTCGGCTATTCCCGAGCGAAATGCTCGAAAAAGTTGCCACAAAAATTTGGAACTTTCGCGAATGGACCAGCCTAAGACGCCTAGCGGTCAACATTTAAATGAATTATCTTCAAAAAGTAAATGTCCATGGACGCAATCTAAACGTTTCAAAATAAAGAAACCGATGAGAATTTTGCAAATTCTTATGCGCGTTTTTTTTTTTTAAAAAAAAAAAGTTATCAAGGACTCTTAACAAATCAACCCTTTAATTTTAATTTTACCACTTTGCCGGACGGGGCACGGCTCGAACAGCGGGACCACAATCAGATTGGTAAGGATCAAAGAAGTAGCTGATCAAATGTGCCCAAGGAAAAAATAAATGTTAATTTTGTAATAACAAGCAAAAACCAACCAACTTAATTTCAAATATCGCTCCCTGTTAAATACGCTCCAAAGCTAAATCTAGACAACATATATGTTTATAGGCTATTTCTAAATTAATATATGTTTGCATCCAAGCATATTATATATTTCATAAAACATTTTTATGTGCCACAAACCAGTAATATGTTCTAACATATTAACATATATGTCCCAAACACTGTATGCTAGTTTATGAACATTATATGCTTGCACTCAAAAATAATTGTGTTTAAAAATTTGTGTTCGCAAGCATATAATGTTTATACCAAACATGATGAAAAACATCTTTTCAATCGCGTGTAAGGAAACCTGAATGTAAAATTCACATTTTTTTTCTGCGTAATCATTAAATAATTGGCTAAAAAATCTACAGAGTTTGAGAAATTTCAGGGAATTATTTCAAGTCATTTTTCTTGACACACTACAAATAGACTGGCCCAGTAAAAACAACTAGGTAACCGCATCTCATCTACAATTGACATTACCAGGAGTAAAAGATTGTCATTACACGTTGCAATTACATTGAGCGCAGTTAATAATGAGCTAACTTGTAATGACAAAAAATAAATACTTCTCGGTAATGTTCGAATTGTTATTCTCAAATTTTTAGGCAGTTGTAGTTAATATAATTATCACATAATCGAGCACTTAACAATAAAATCAAAAAGAATTATGTAATGTAACGTAATTCTGAAGATTATTTCCGTCTAAGAATTTTTTATCATAAATATTTCATAATAATTTCAACATAATGTTTAATGACATTATCATATTATGTTTTAAATAAATGCTTTCTTATACCTCATTGACATTACACTTCCAAAATGCGCTTAAACTAAATTTCAAATGCCATTTGCCTTATGTGAATTGGCTATTGGATATATTATAACGTAATTCACGAATCCTCCCTCTTAACCTTAAACAACCTACATTTATTTCTATTTTAAGTGTGACATTAATTTGAGTGTAATCTTATTTAGATTATTTATTAGATTTTTTTGTTTATTTATACAATATTCTATTTCTATTCAAGTAGTTCTCCTATTACAGCACCACTCGCCATATTTTGATCCATTGTAATCGGCGATAGAAATCTATATTTTCGAGATTTGGTTTCCTGAGACAATAAGTGGCTATTTTGCAAGCTTTGGTGTATCTACGAATAAGTCATTACATATTAGGTGATTATATGCTTTAAATGCACTACTTATTTTATGGCCGAAAGTATGCCTGGGGAGAAGTACTTTCCTCCTAGGACATGCGTATGTAAATGTAATCCGAAGCGATGCAAATTAATAAGTGGTTATTAATTTTTAAATAGGCTTACCTACAAGATTACCGGGTAATGAGAGTTTTTGCTGGGTGTTTATGATTCCTCTAAAACTCAAACAAAAAATGGTTCTTATATATTCAGAATCTGATCTAGTCTCCATAGGTAAAATTTGTTCATTTTTTTGATGGGAAGCGACTGGTCTGCTTAGAAAAATATCTGTCATCAAATCCCCCTGAAATTTTCAAAGGAAACTATTATATTTGTTTCATGGTGGTGGGTATTTAAGATTCGGTCCGGCCAAACTTACTATGTATATAACATACTTGTTTAGGATTGGGATGGGATTTATCGATTTTTTCGGGTGATAATGAAATCAGAGGCTTCGTTTCCCTTCAACGATTCTTAGTTTGAGGAGATATGAGCAAAAATATTTTTATAGAAATGTCGATTTTCTCAATTTTTGAGAATGATGAAAAAACGTCCAGAAGTGATCAACAGAAAAGGCTTCGTTCTTCAGTCAGGAGAACGCAAGAACTTTTAGTTCTTAGCATTAACATTTTTAAAGCATCCACTTATAGCCCTGAATTTACTCCCCATCAGATTACAATTTGTTTCTGTTCAATGCGAAACTTCCCTAGTGGATTAAAATTTTCTTCAAAAGAAGCCTATGTTGTCCGAGTGATGTAATAATCTCTCTTGCGCGGATAGAATGACAAAAAGTAATGTGAAAAAACCTTTTTCGTCTACCCAAATATTATTACTGTGCTTTACTTTTGGTCAAATGTTCATATACGAAGAGATTATTTCATGTTTTGCTTACTTTTCCCATTACCGCTGTAACACAATACATCGTTCACACTATACCAGAGATACAAGTTTGAGCTTTCAATTATTGATTTTATGTTTTTGGTTTCAGTATGCTTTTATGCATTATATCTGTTTGTATGGTATTTGCATTTGGCATAACTAACGAAAACAAGCAAAAGAGCAGGAGCCTCCAGAGTCAATGGGCCACAGTCAGAGAGAGAGAGAGAGATGATAGTTTCGGCCATTGCAACACCTTGAAGTGTTCAGAAATGGAAAATGATGTTGTCCAAGTTCCAACCATGCCTGGCCACCAACACCTATCCTACCTGTTGCATGTTATGTCTTTTGGTCTTGCATACATAAAGGATGTACATATGCATATTCATTTGTTCGTATTCATATTTGTCTGCATTACTTGAAATTGTAGAATACAATATGCAAATGCATATCCAAATCCACAAAAGTCCGCGCAAAACATACAATGCTAGATATATCGGAACTGAACAAATATTATTTATTGAATATGCAAACATAAAGATATAAGTGCATTTCTGGATTAACTTTTCACTTGTGGACTTGAACAAAATCATCCAAAGAAAAGGTCAATATTTGTTTTTTTTTTTTTAGTCCCTTGCAGCATGGCAACAATAGTAGAATTAAAGTGATTTTTAATGATTTTCATATTCTGGTTGATGGCAAAGGTTGACTTCATCAGGAAGTAGTTTTCTTTTGAAGTCAAGACAAACATGAACATGGGCAAATATGACTATGACATTTGTGCCCCAAAAACTAAAAAAAAAGGCAATAAAGAGAAAATAAAAAATTATACATCAATAATATTAATCTGTTAAAAAAAAATAATTTTTTTGTTAATACAAGAGTTGTAAGTTGAGTCTAAACGACCCACATCTGTTCGTTTCGACTCAACTGTCATGTGCCTTATTTTCATAAGAGATATTGATACTTTAAGATCCAATACAAAAGTAACTACTAGAGATTGCATTCAGAATCAATCACTTTTTAGACTATTTCAAAAAATTGAAAAAAATCAACAGTCGAATTTTACGTAGGCTTGAGTATATAATTTTGTCTTTTCAGAAGAAATATTATACCCTCTACCTCCACAATTCCATTTGTATCACATTGAAATATTGTTCATAAACCCATAAAGTATATATATGGGTCCTGGCGAAATTTCTGAGTCAATCTAAGAGATGCCCGTCGTCTGTCTGTTGACATCACGCTAACTTTCGCATGAAACAATCCTACTACTTGAAACTTTGTATAAGTAGTTTTTTGGTAGATTTTTTACTGTTTGGTAGATTGGTGGAATTCCTCTCCAATTGAGAGCCATTTCACAAATTTTATATAGATATAAAATTTTGACAAAATTTTCTATCGAAATAACATTTTGACAAAATTTTCTATAGAAAATAAAATATTCATTAAAATTTTCTACAGTAATAACCTTTTGACAAAAATGTTCTATACAAACTAAAATTTTGACAAAATTTTCTATAGAAATTTGATAAAGTTTTCTATAGAACTAAACTTTTTGACAAAATTTTCTATACAAACTAAAATTTTGACAAAAACTTTCTATAGAAATAAGTATTTTGCCAAAAGTTTTCTATAGAACAAAAAATTTTACGAAAATTTTGTATAGATATAACTTTGCGAAAATTTTCTATAGAAATAAACTTGTGACAAAATTTTCTATAGAAATAAAAATTTGACAAAATTTTCTATAAAAATAAAATTTTTATAAAATTTTCTATAAATTTTTTTTTTTAATAATTCTGTTTATTTGCAATCTATTTTTCTACAAAACATTAAGCAATTTTTTGTTTAACATATCTTGAAACTGAATGTTTGGGCTCCAATTGAACCTAAACAATATATTCTTTAAAAATATCTAATATTTACACATGACATTTGATAGTTAAGCTTTACTTAAATAAAAGGGAGATCAAGAACATGTCGCCTTTTCAGTCTTCTTACTTCATCGGTATCATCTAATAAATTAGAGTGATAACTTAATCTATTCAGATAATTACTACTAAACTTTTTAATTTCGTCTTTAACAAGAGGGATTTTGAGATCTTTGTGAATGTTGTTGTTGTTGACAAACCAGGGAGAGCCAGTAATAAGTCTCAAAGTTTTTGATTGGTATCTTTGAAGAATTTCTACCTTTGAAGAATTTCTACCCCATAATTGAATCCCGTAGGTCCATATTGGTTTTAAAATTGTTTTATAGAGCAGAATATATGGTCGACGCCGCCCATATGGCTGTTGTATTCATTTATTGCATTAGGACATTCGATATCAACAAACTTTTTTTCCGAGCGTTCAAAACGCGAGACAGTTGTTTTTGCAGATGCTTCATTCTGAAATGGTTTGACGCCAACGTATGTTGAAGCGAGTCGGACAGCTCTATTGTCTTTCAAAAGCGTTAATGAAATATCAATATTTGCTGCAGAGCAACAGAATTCAGTTGAGTATCCACGTGGATGCTTCTTGAGATCATTATCTGTTGGGAGTTTGCAATTGGGGATTCGGTTTGAGCGAATTGTCCCCAAAGAATAAATTCCATGTGATTCGAGGAACACAAGCAGTGGAAGCGATGTATAATAGTTGTCGAAAATTATAATATGGTTTTTGAATGCCTGCACAATAACGTGACAATCGAACGACTACTTTGACGACGCGTCCAATCTGTGCACCAGGTTGAAGCTTGTCGCCTCACCATTACTTTTTAGTTAGTACCGACACGTTCCTTCCCATTTCTATCGGGACTTATCTGGCATGTACTGAGTCATTTTTGTATTTGTTTCCCCGTACTGATTTGCACGATGGCTTTCCTTAATGTTTGGTATCGCGGTTGTAGGATAGTCCGTATGCATGCTATTTATATTATTGCTTCATTCACGATTTCTCAGTGTATGATGCTAATTCTCCCATACGGATCTTGGTAGTTATACTAAATGCATTGTTCTTATGTATTTATTTAGTAGTCTTTGGGACGGTAGTTAGGTCTTGCTGAACGATGTGAGTATTATTTCGTCATTTAGAATAAATATTCAAAGCATTTATTATGGTGTGTCTAAACTTCTTTAAATTCTTCCCAGAATCGGGATCACAACAATGAGAATATGCCGGATTTAATTTAGCACAAGGATTTTTTTTGACCGCCATAAATATCTTTTTGAACGCCCTGCTGATTTAGGATTTATTATCCAGAAACTGTATATACAAATGCACCAACGCATCATTACGTCGTTTCTGTAATTGCTCCATCTGTCAGTTGGCATCGAGTCTACTGACCGACCTATTCAAGCGCCCTTTTGATCTTATGTTATATTTTAGGTCTATGATAGCAAGCGGAACGGCGTTTACGCTTCGTGTATCGATGACATTATTTGAAGTGTTCGAAGTTGATCGGTGATAAAACATTCGAAGCCGTAACTACCATGCTAGCAAAAATCGCCTGACTGAACTACTGATTCGACCATACCATACAACCTCGTTATCCCGATATCGATTTCCATTATACTCCAAGGATCTTCATCATAAATTGTCCTTTCATTTGTCTTCTTCATTCGATCCCGTGCCGCCATCTAAATCTATCAACTCTTAATAACTTTTCTGATGTCGATCAATCAGATAAACGATGATAGTTTTAAGAGTTTGTTTACGATCCCATGGCTAAGGGAAAGGTCTTTCTAAATAATAAAACGATTCATATATATAACTCACTTGATACTTGACTTTTGAAATATTTTTTTGACAAGCTAATCCAATACCGCCTGTAGGCGGGTTACCTAACTCGTACAAGCTAAAAAGCTCAACAACACACGTTCCTTTTTATCTATCACTTTTGATAATAA
>PGFW01040411.1:0-15017 GCA_003123925.1 Haematobia irritans | reverse complement strand
TGAATGAATCGATTGTGTTCTTTGTTCAGATATTCAAAATGGTCATTGTTCTCCATGGCAGAAAATATGGAGGGACAGGTTATGACGGGACCATATATCATCATGGCACAAAAGAAGCTTTTCATCCTCAATGGCACACACATACACACACACACACACACTCAGATATAAGCTTACTTCCAAAAGCCATAACAATATTGGTAGCAGCATCAGTATCGTCATCATCATCATCATGGTCGGTAGTAGAGTAGTAGAGTAAGCGTATCAACATAATCCTTGTGGTTGCTAACAAACGATTTTGTAATTCCTTGTTGCAGCACTGACTACCATCGACTACCGTCATTGCCCAGACCACAGGAGGATGAGATTGGATCCTGCCAACACACATACAATCGCCCTCTCTTTCTACTCGTCCTTGTATTTTGGGTAATAACTAGAATTTTATTGAGTGGCAATGGAAATAAACCACAATGGCGGTAAAAGTTACGTTACCACTAGAATATGGCTAGGACTTGGAACAAGGAGGACTATGCCAGGCCACACCATCAAATGAATGAGATTCAGATCCTTGTGCCATAATAAAAACAATGCGTATCCGGTTGTGAAAACGTCGACAAAAATTAAAATGACAAAGTTCAAAGTTTAAGCGGGATAAACGTCTCTCGTTTTGAAAGCGAGCAGGCAAGTAAGCAAGCAAGCCAGGCAACAAACTTACCCTGTTCACATTCATATACACACAAATACACTCTGCCATGAGGATGATAAAATTTATGTCCAAAAAACTCTAAGGCTGAAGGTATGACATGAGAATATTTTGTCCATGTGGGCAGGTGGGAGGTTTGCAGGATTTTAAATCCATATCGACTACTCATTCATGGTAAGGCTTATGTTTTTCTGTGGTTTCCATGATTGAGAAGGACTTATGAGAAATACTTTTCCGTAAGTTGTCCTTGTTTGAAGATGAAAATGGATTGCATGTAAAGATAGAAATTAATTGTTATATGTTGAGGAAATTTTGAGGATGTTGAGCAACTATTATAGCGGTAGTACACTCAGAAAATTTAACGTCTTAACTACAAGTAAATTCCATAATATTGAGTAGTTCAAAATTTTACTCACAGTTAGTTAAATGTAACTATTGATGAAGAAAATTACTCAGTGGAAGTATATTGAACTTTACGGCCATTACAGCAAAATTGTTAAGAACTTCCCAATAAGTCGTAAATGGACTGAAGTGACATATAATAATAGGAATACTATTTCTCAACGTACCAGGTTGGCTGATAAGTCCCCGGTCTAACAATGAAAAAACACATTTTTTTTTTGTTCAAAATTCCGTTTTATTATTCAACATAGTTTCCCTTCAAGAGCTGATACAACGATTATAACGACCTTCCAATTTTTTGATACCATTTTGGTAGTACTCCTTCGGGTTTGCCTCAAAATAGGCCTCAGTTTCGGCGATCACCTCTTCATTGCAGCCAAATTTTTTCCCTGCTAGATCTCCTTTTGAGGTCTGAGAACAAGGAAAAAAGTCGCTGGGGGCCAGATCTGGAGAATACGGTGGGTGGGGAAGCAATTCGAAGCACAATTCATGAAATTTTGCCATCGTTCTCAATGGACTTTGTGGCACGGTGCGTTGTCTTGGTGGAACAACACTTTTTTCTTCTTCATATGGGGCCGTTTTGCCGCGATTTCGACCTTCAAACGCTCCAATAACGCCATATAAAGGGTGATACGGTCAAAATTTGGTCAATATAAACTTGACGTATTTCTTTCAATTTTGCATTTAAAAAACCTGAACACCCCTCATTTTGAAGGTGTGTGTGTGTAGAATGTTGCTCTTATTTTGATTTTGGAATTCACTCTTCAGTTGTCAAAATGCCGTCCAAGCAAGTAGAGCAGCGTATCAAAATTTTTGCTCGCGCATCGCGAAAATCGAGTAACTCGCCGCAACAGTGGCAAATTGCTAAAAGTTGACAATCAACCGTTACAAATGTAATTAAAGTGTTTGGGGAACGTTTGTCCACAGCAAGAGTCTGGATAGGGGGGAAATCGAAAAACCGGAAGCCGCTTGAGACGACAAAGAGAGTTGCCGGTAGTTTCAAGCGAAACCTAACCTCTCTCTCCGAGATGCCGCAAATAGCTGGGTGTATCGTCTACACCGTGAATCGAGCCAAAAAACGAGCCGGACTATCGACTTACAAGAAGTTAGTGTACTCCAATCGCGATGATAAACAAAATAGACGGCCAAAAGCGCGATCCCGGGAGGCTGTCCGCGACGATGCTGACGAAGTTTGGAACTGCGTGGTAATGGACGACGAAACTACGACGAACCTACGCTCAAGCCGACTACAAGCAGCTTCCGGGACAGGAGTTTTTATACGGCAAAAGGAAGGGGAAAGGTAGCGCAAATATTTTTCAAAGCACATAAAACTGTCAAAGTTTCGCAAAGAGAAAGCTTGGTTTGGCAAGCCATCTGCTACCTGTACTTGAAAAAGCAGCATTCTTCATTAGCTTCGGGACTGTCAACAAGAAATTTACGTGAAAGATATGTTTGATAAAACGTCTGCTGCCTTCCTGAAAGAAACACGGTTGTTCCGTACATGTTTTGGCCTGGATTTTGGCATTTGCCATTACGTAAAAGGCCATGGAGTGGTGGCGCGCCAACAACGTGCAGGTGGTATCCAAGGACACAGAACCGCCCCACAGCCAGATCTCCGCCCAATGAGAAATACTAGGCTATTGTCAAGCGGAAACCTAAAGAAGACCAAAGAAAACTGCTAAGGACGAGCAGCAATTAAGGCAAAACTGGGCTTTCTGCGGCGAGAAATGGACAAAGGTGGCTGTACAAAATATGATGCTAGGTGTCAAGGTGAGGCCCGGCAATTCGGATTTGGAAAAGCGAAAGCCTAACTGAATATTTTTCCTGAATTTTATACTAATTGAACTTGAAAAAGAAATTTAATTTGATTTTTTAAATTAACGAATTTCACCGATTTACACGCGTTTTCCCTTGACCAAATTTTGACCGTATCACCCTTTAATAGTCACTGTTGATGGTTTTTCCCTTCTCAAGATAATCGATAAAAATTATTCCATGCGCATCCAAAAAAACAGAGGCCATTACTTTGCCAGCTGTCCACTCAGCCGACTGTCGATTGGACTCAGGAATGTAGTGATGGAGCCATGTTTCATACATTGTCACATATAGACGGAAAAACTCGGGTGTATTACGAGTTAACAGTTGCAAACACCGCTCAGAATCATCAAGACGTTGTTGTTTTTTCGTCAAATGTGAGCTCGCGCGGCACCCATTTTTCACAGAGCTTCCGCATATCCACATATTGATGAATGATATGACCAACACGTTCCTTTGATATCTTTAAGGCCTTTGCTATGTCGATCAACTTCATTTTACAGTCATTCAAAATCATTTTGTGGATATTTTTGATGTTTTCGTCCGCGTAACCACCTCTTTCGCCTCCACTGTGTTTCACGCGTCTCCCGTGTCATTTCACCACGCTTCAATTTTGATACCAATAAATTATTGTGTTGATTTCCCTGCGGCAGAGTCCGGAAACTCATTATCAAGCCAAGTGTTTTGTTTCCACCGTATTTTTTCCCCTTCAGAAACAGTATTTTTCAAAACACGAAATTCCTTTTTTTCCATTTTTTCACACATAAGAAAGTTGCTTCACAAAGACGCCTCTATCTTCACAAACTAATTGACTTACAGACGTCAAATTATGACACGAATCATTTGAAGGTTGGTACTATATAAAAATAATAAGCATTTAATACTAGCGACGCCATCTATGTGTCAGACCGGGGACTTATCAGCCAACCTGTTACGAAGAAGTTTCTCAGCGTTACTGAACATTCACTGTTCAATATTACGAGGTCTAGTTGGACACGAAATTGTTAAATAAACTAACAATTAATGTCAATTCTAACTACCGTTGAGTGAATCTATTTCTAGACAATAGTTCGTCTCCGAAACATGTGCTCGTGTGGTGTTTCTAAAAATAGACACCCTTGACTGTATGTGTTAATGAATACATGCAGCCAAGCAAGAAACAAACAACAAACAAAGTCACATTTGGTTGTTGATGAGTGTAAGAGCTAAGTGGCCCAGTGGATAGTGTGTTTAGTTAGAAAACTGATGGTACACGGTTCGATCCTCCGTCCGGACAAAAGGTAAAATTTTATAAAATGATAAAAATAAAATCTAATAAATGATTCTAAAGGATTTGTACAACAGAAGAGTATGTGGTTTCTACTAAATATAATATGACATGTAGAAATGGGGAGGCCCTTGAGGTCTCTTTGCTCCAAGTCACCAGGTGGTCTAGGAAATCCAGAACATTATTTTTTCGTTTTTACAAAAATGTATTATTTAGTTAATTTTTTTACTTCTGAACAGTTAAATTTGAACTTGACAAAGTTACAACAAAATTACCTGATCTATAGGAAAAAATTTGACTTAACTATGGGTACATGCTTCTTTACGCTAAAATAGGGTTCACTCTTTCTCTAGTGTAGTGTTTAGATGTTGGTTATAAGTCTAATCAACATCGAAAATCGATATCGATATGTTTAATTGGAATAGGGACAGTTGTGCGTTTAATACATACACTCAGAAAAATCGGAGGTAGTATATGTGTAGAGAAAATATTGAAGTTACTGAAACACTGAAACAAAAAAACATTTTGTCGATAGGCAAATATTTCATGTCTTTAAAATACGAATGCGAATATTGCTTTAGCATAGAAGGCATATATATAAAGTATTTTTCCTTGTTCCAAAGTTCGTATAAACTTTTCAACGAAATCGTTTTTCCTTATAAGTTAAGTTATTCGACCTTAAATTGGACATGAACATGAAACAAGTATTATACGGCCGTAATTCGGCCAGACCGCATTCTTATGTACCTCCACCATGGATTTCGTAGAATTCTAGCGAAAGACTTGTCATTCCACATGCGATTGTAGAGTTGTGGTCTATCTTAAACTTCTTTAACATTAAGTTTTCTAAATTTGTGAGTTAGTCCATACGTGGGTATATATTAACAGAAAAAGTATGTATAAGTTAAGTCTCAAAATTACGAATCGATATGGACTTTTTGCACGGTACGTAGGAGACCAGAATTGAAATATGGGGGGTCGCTTATATGTGGGCTATATACAATTATATGAAACTTAGATATGGACAATTTTTCGTGTGATTGGGGATCGATTTATCTGAGGGCTATATATAAATTGACCGATATGGACCTTAGTTAGATGGTTGTAACGCCATATAGTAGCAAAAATGCTACCAAATTTCAACTGACTCGGATGAAATTTGCTCCTCAAGAGGCTCCAAATAACAAATTTCTCGGGATTCGGTTTATATGGGGGCTATATATGATTAGATGGACTTGAATATGGACCACTTTTGGCATAGTAGTCAAATATCATATACTACCATTCGTACACAAATTTCAACCAGATCGGATGAATTTTGCTTCTCCAAAGCACCGGAGAGTCAAATCTGGGGATCGGGTTATATGTGGCCCATATATAATAATGGACTGATACACAAGAGAAATTAAATTGTTGTGACATCGAATTTATGCCAACCTCATTATTGGCAGTTTGATAGCAACTACCAGTTGGCAGGTTGTGCACCCGAGTGATTCGGTCGACACAACTAATAGCTATTGGGTGTTGGTATGGGTCAGCGACGTACATTGGTGGTTGGTACCTTTCATCAATTCGGTTGTGCTGCCCGACCTTAATTAGTGCTCATGACCAAATTAGAAAACCACTTTCCTTCTAAATTAAATATTATATTATATTTAATTTTATTTAAATTATATGTATGTATCGTATAAATCAAAAAACAATTTGGATCACATGTTTTTGTATCACGCTTACAGCCTTCATAATGAAGTTATCGTGTTGAAATTCTTTGTCTCAGGCAGGATCAAGTTGGAAAATGGGCTATATTTCGGCGCCATGCAGGGTTCTTTTTATCATCGAGACATTGCATTTTCTATTCGCGTTTAACTTGAAAAATTGAAATCTAAAGTTTTATAGGCTCGTAAATCTAAAGTTATTATAGGCCCAAAAAGTGCCGATACTTCCCAATTTTAATTATTGAATCTAGAAAACCGACATTGTCATCGTATTTGATTAAATTTAAATCTACATGGACTTTATTTTTCCTCAAATTGTAAACTCTAACCATGAATTGATGAGTAAATTTTGACATTGCTTATACGGATGGGTTTGAATATAATTCTCATTTACACCGGGTCTCACCGAATTACTATCAGGGAAAAAGCGCACTGATTCACAAAGTAAAATTTCCGAGTTTAGTTATTGAGTACTCTTCGGTTAATGCAGAGTAAAGAATCTAAGAATTTATATTTGGATCATATGAGAGGTGTAGATACTCTTGCAGCGCTTAGAAAGGAAGTTAAAATTCCTTTAAAACTAAACTAGAATCTTATGTAATCTCCAATATTGTTATCTCTTGGGAAGTATCGAACAGCAGGCACTCATGTTAGAACCACTCCTCATTGTTTTTGGTTTGCCTACATTCTAAATTCGGTAGCATTGGAGTTTATTTTGGAGTTATCTCATAAAAAAACATTTTTCAAACACAAACTATGTTTTTGAATTTTTTTTGTCCACAGTGAAACATTCCCTTTCTTGAGATGATTCATTATGTATTGCGAATCTCCATTATGTGGAAGATTGCATAATTTTGCCAACATCCTACCTCGATTTAAAATTCTATATTAAACATGAACACTTTTTCTTCTTCAATTAATTTTAATCATCGACAAATGACATTTTAAAATTATTTGAAATATCATTCGGCTGTAACTACTATAGAAGAATGGTTGGCTACTAACTTGATAGTTAAGAAATGTTTTCGGTTGGTTGTAATTCAACCAATTTCAATTCGATCAATTTTCACACACGACCCCAGAATATAATATACTTTATGGGGTCGTTAGAGCAATATTTCGATGTGCTTACAAAACGAATGACAAAGTTATTGTGGATGGGTATTAAAATTTTTCGTTTACCTTGGTCATCTTGCCTTTCTAATACTTCTGTCTGCAAAATATTTCCAAATATGAAAATGGTCATTTAAATTTGTTGATGTTTTGCAACGTTGGCGTTCAAGTAATAGCGTTTCATTTTGACAATTTCTATAGAAATAAATTTGACAAATTTTCTATAAAATAACAATTTCGCACTTTTCTTTAGAAATAAAAATGTTGACCAAATTTACTATAAACATAAAATAATGACAAAACTATCCTATAGAAACAACAAATTTTCGATGGAATTTTCTCATAGAAATAAATTTGGCAAATATTGCCTACAGAATCACAATTTTGACGAATTTTGTATTGAAATAAGCATTTTGGCAAAATTTTGACAAATTGTATAATACAATTTTGGCAAATTTTTCTATTAAGCAAAATAAAATTTATTTTATTATTTTTATTTAAACCATATAAATTATGAATAATAAATAAATGAACAGAATGTAGGGTTACTAACTACACAAGGTTTTTCGACCAAAGAAGAAATAGAAATTGTATACAAGTTATATAGAAATAAGTTTTTGACAAAATATTTTCTATTTGGAGAATAAAATTTTCGAAATAATTTCTATCGATTATAAAATGTGTGATAATTTTTTCGAACCAAATTTTACGATAGAAATTAAAATTGCGACAAAAACTTCTATAGAAATAAAAAATTTTGACCAATTTTAACTTAAAAATAAATTTTTTGACAATATTTTACTAGACAAAAATAAAATTTTGACTAAAATTTTCTATCAAAAATAAATTTTGACAAAATTTTCTATCAAATAAATTTAGACAGAAATTTTCTATGGAATAAATTTTAGACAAATTTTCTAAAGAAATATAATATTTGACAAAGAAATTTCGAAAGAAGATAAAGATTTTGACAAAAAGTTTTCTATAGAAAATAAATATTTGACAAAATTTCTAGAAAAAACCTAATTTTTGTCAAAACTTTCCTAATAGAAATAAAATTTTGACAAATTTTACTACAAATAAAATTTTGACTAAATTTTTATCAAAATAAAATTTTGACAAACATTTTCTATCAAAAAGAAAAATTTGGACAAAATTTCTAATGCGAATATAAATTGTTGACATAATATTTTCTAAAGAAATATAATTTTGACAAAATATTTCTATAAAATAAAATTTGACAAATTTCTATGAAAAAATTATACCAATTTTTGACAAAAACTTTCTATAGAAATAAAATTGTGACCAAATTTTACTACAAAAATAAATTTGACAAAATTTTCTATCAAACAATAAAATGTCGTAAAAATTTTCGAAGAAATACAATTTTGACAAAATTATCTAAGAAATAAACTTCTTGATAATATTTCTAAAGAAATAAAAATTGTGACAAAATTTTCTATAGAAATAAAACTTTTTGCAAATTTTCTATAGAAATAAAATTTTTTGCAAACTTTTCTAAAGAAAAAAAATTTTGACAAAAAATTTTATATGTAAATAAAATTTTTGACAAAATTTTCTATAGAAAATAAATTTTACAAAATTTTCTATAGAAATAAAATTGTGAACAAATTTTTCTACAAAAATAACAATTTGACAATTTTTCTATCAAAATAAAATTTTTCGAAACAAATCACAATTATTTTGACAAAATTTTCTAAGAAATAAAATTTTGACAAATTTTCGTAAAGCAAATAAAAATTGTGACAAAATTTTCAAAAAAAAATTTTTTGCTAATTTTCCATATAGAAATAAAATGTTTGCAAATTTTCTAATAGAAATAAAATTTGACAAAATTGTTCTTAATCAAAAATAAAATTTTGAACAAAATTTCTATTGGAAATACAAATTTTGGCCAAATTTCTACAGAAATAGAAAATTATGACAAATGTTTTCTAAAGAAATATAATTTTGACAAAATTTTTCTAAAGAAATAAAATATTTCTTATAGAAAATAAAATTATGACAAAATATTCTAGAAAAATTACCATTTTGACAAACCTTTCTTATTAGAAATAAATGCTGACCAATATTTTACTAAAAATAACATTTTGACCAAATTTTCTATCATAAATAAATTTTTTGACAATAATTTCTAAAGAAATAAAGATTGTACAAAATTTTCTATAGAATAACAATTTTTGACAAATTTTCATAAGTAAATAAAATTGGTGACAAAATTTTCTATAGAAAATAAAATGATTGACAATTTTCTATAAGAAAATAAACATGTTGACAAAATTTTCTATATAAAAAAAATTGTGCGCAATTTTCTATAGAAATAAAATTTTGCAAAATTTTCTACAGAATAAAATTTTTGACAAAATATTTCTATAGAAAATAAAATTGTACCAAAATATTATAGAAACAATACAATTTTGAACAAAACTTTTCTATATAAATAAAATTTGTGACCAACATTTTTACTACAAAAATAACATTTTGACCAATTTTCTATCAAATATAAAATTTTGGTAAAATTTTCGAAAGAAATACAATTTTTGACAAATTTTCTAAGCAAATAATTTTGAAAAATTTTTCTTAAAGAAATAAAATTGTGTAAAAAATTTTCTATAGTTACAATTTTTTTGCAATTTTCTATAGAATATAATTTTGACAAAATTTTCTTATAGAAATAACAATATTTGGCAAAAATTTTCTTAAGAATACAATTTTGACAACAATTTTCTAAAGAAACAAAATTTTGCAAAAAATTTTTATATTTAGAAATAAAATTGTGACAAAATTTTCTATAGAAATAAAATTGTGCACCACAATTTTACTACAAAAATAAGATTTTTTTGACCAAATTTTTCTTATTTTTTTGTGTAAAATTTTCTAAACAAAATTACTTATCTTTGACAAATTTTCTACAGAATACAATTTTTTGACGAAATTTTATCATAGAATACAAAATTTTGACAAATTTTTTCTTAAAGAATAAATTTTGCAAAATTTATCTATTAGAAATAAATTTTCCAAAATTTTCTATAGAAATAAAATTTGACAAATTATCTATAGAAATAATAATTATGACAAAATTTTCTATTTAGAAATAAAATTTTAAATAATTTTTCATACAGAAATAAAATTTTGACAAAATTTTCTAAGTAATAAAATTTTGACAAAATTTTCTATAGAAATAAAATTTTGACAAAATTTTCTATAGAAATAAAATTTTGACAAAATTTTCTATAGTAATAAAATTTGACCAAAATTTTCATATAAACAAAATTGATAAAATTTTCTATAAAAATTAAAATTTGATTAAAACATCAAAATAAAAGTTTTTAAATTTGGTGATTTAGTAAAATATTGTCCTTAAATTTTTGTAGATATTTTTTTGACACAGCAGTGGCAAGCGTTGATACCAACACATAATTAAAATTGCTGCTCACACAAGACAGCAAAGTTTTGCTCTCATTTTGGATCTCTCGCTGTTATATCGTTGTATCTATCGTCATTCTTTCGCGTTACCATCTTTATTTCTTACTCTCTCTCTCTCTTCTCTCTGTCTGAATGAAATAGCTCACATATATAGTTTACTCGAAATGCAAAATAAATAAAATGTTATTCATCCCAAAAATATAATTCTTTAGTAACCATTAATCTTTCAATAAACATGCTTTACATCTCTTATTATTGAAAATCATCCATTTAAAAACTTCATATAATTCTACTCTTAAAATTTGATTATGAAATGCACACAGAAAACAAATGAAAGAAATAAAATTATATAGCAGAACGGTCACCTTTTGAGGTTTCCTTCTCTTTTTTTTTTTTGTAAGGATTCTAACAGTACAAAACTTGAAGTTTAATAGCTGGAAGCAATTTTGTATTTATTGCATACATTTATTGCTTAAATCAAAATCAAAATATTTGGCATACTAGAACGCGAAACCATATTGTTTGGAAGTATTAGCCCATTTTTATTCCATATTTCAAAAGAATCAAAGTTTATCCTAGCTTAACTGGATAGCCCCTTCAGATCTCTCTGCATATTTTTGGTGTGAGTTTTTGGTTTTCAATCATACCAGCCTTGAGGCGGAAGGGAGATGATAAATTAAAGAACTTTTACTGGGATAGGTGGAGTTATTGCATAAGCAGATAGATGTCAGGCATATTAGCAATGGCTTTCCATTTGTGGCAATTGTTTGACATGTATAAAACGCTATTTAGATTTTCCTGTTTTTTTAGTCTGCACTTTTGTTATTGGAGCTTGCTACCCCACTAGAATAAAGCGAATTTTACAGCCTTACTCTGTACAACTGCCTCTTCGGATAAAGAGAAGGCGTTACCATGTAAGGTGACTCCAGGGGTATCATTAGCAAAGTAGCTTCATTATGTTTCCGCACACAAATGTCTATATAGTCTCTCTTGTGTGATAAACATTTCACTTGGATGCATGAAAAGTCTGTCCATCCAACGAAGAAAGAAATGACAGAGTGGATGACTGGTTGACCTTGTTGTTTTTCCAGGATATTAAATAACCCGAGGCCGTATTGTTTATTTATTGTGTGCAAGTGTAAGTGCTTTTTAAACGGGTGCTCCATTTTGTTCCATAATGGCTCGAAGACCCTTCGCCCTAATTACAGCAGCCATCTCCCCCCCACGCCACCCCGAATGAACGTAAAAGCATCAACGTTAAATCAAAGCCAATTTCCCTAACAATCACTCCAAGATTGTTACGCTAAGTTTAAATGTGATTTTTTTGGTACTTGTATGGGAGTCTAAGGGAACTTTAGCATGAATCTGGGGGACCATGATTCCTTCGAGTTGGAGTGGGAGAAGTTTTCAAATTGAAATGTTTACAACAAACTCTACTGTGTAGGTTTTTCGTTATTGTGTCTTTCTTTCTCTCCCTCTCTCTTAGTCTTGATTTCATTTGAGACTTTTAAACACACATATGTGAATGCAGGACATGAAGAGGACCTTTATTAACACTTAATTTGGGGTATGTAATCAATGTAACACCACCATCATTGGGGTGGTGGGAGGTACGAAATGGTGTTTAGATTTTATTTTAAATTCCATATAGAGAATTGAAAGAATATGATTTGAGTCTATTAACACTTTTAAAATTTTTACGGCAAACATGTATGGCCAGTTGGCAACTTGGCATTAGAATGTATTGCTCCTATATTTGATTTGGATTCACTCTTTCAGATTGTCAAAAATGCAGCGTCCAAAGCAAGAAGAGCACGTATCAAAATTATGTCAAAAGCAAAAACGCGAAAATCCGAGTACTCGCACGCCAACTGGCAAAATATCGCTAATTGCACAGAAAACGTTCAAATGTAATAAAGTGGATATTGCGAAGAACGATGTAGAAGCCAGGAAGGTCTGGTTCGGGGGAAATCGAAACCTGAAGCCGTGAGACGACAAAGCAGAGTTGCGGTAGTTTCAAGCGAAACCGTAAAAAACTCATGTCGAGATCCTGCAATCATCGAGCCCGAAGAAAACGAGCATCGGGAACTATCGACTATCAATAAGGTATGACCGCAATCGCGAATACGACAAAACAAAAATACGAACGGCAGAAAGCGCGTCCCGGAGGCTGACAGTTACGATCTACTGTTTAATGTAAGACACGATGTTATTAGACTGCGTGTAATGGACACGGAACTACATTACAAAGCCGACTACAACCTAGCTTCGGATCAGGGTTTTATACGTCAAACAAAGAAGGGGAAAGTAGCAATATTTTCAAAGCACATTAAAACTGTCAAAGTTCGCAAAGAAATATCATGTGTTTGGCAAGTCATCGTACCTGTGGACTTGAAAAGCAGCATTTTCATTAGGCTTCAGGACTGTCATACCAGAAATTTATCGTTATGAAAGAGTTTTTGAATAAACGTTCTGTGCCTTTTCCCTGAAAGGAACACGGTGTTCAGTACTGTTTTGCCGTGATTTGCATCTTGCATTAAGGTAAAATAAGGTCCATGGAGTGGTTTACGCGACCAAAACGTGCAGGTGTTCCCAAGGACAAGAACACTCACCAACACGCACGATCTTCCGCCCAATTTAGAATACTGGGATATTGTCAATCGGAATCCTAAGAAGAACCAAGAAAAAACTGCTAAGACGAGCAGCAGTTTCAAGGCAAAATTGGCTTCTGCGCGAAGAGGTTGGGAACAAGGTGGCTGTAAAAATCTGATTGGCAAGGTTTCAAGCGTAGAGCCGCGCAATTTCGATTTTGGAAAAGCAGAAAGCCTAAGTCTTGAATATTTTTCCTGAATTTATATACTAATTTGAACTTGGAAAAAAGAAATTTTAACATTTGATTTTGTTAAATAAACGATTTTCACCGATTATAACACGCGTTTTCCCTTTGAGCCAAATTTTGAACCGTATCACCCTTAATTGTAAACCGCGATATTTCTGCAATGTTTCCAATTAGGTGAAATCACTACACTTGTTAGAAAAAATATGTTTTCATATGATTCCGATATAAACAAAATTGTTTCGGGCCACATATTGTTATAAACGAAATAGCATTTTAAAGTGCAGAACATGAATTTTCTAGAACAAACAACTAAATGTTTGGGATACTATGTTAATAATGTTACAATATATTATAGTTTGGCATTGCCATGTTTCATAAAAATAATATGTCACGTGAAATGTAAACATATATTATAATTAGCAAAATATTCGAGTAATTATTTATAATGTTGTATGATATTTCATTCAGAGAAGCCGACAGAGAGAAAGTTATAGAGAAAAAACAGAGATGAAAACGGAAGGGTGACCAAAGATATCAACATAAACAGGAGAGAAATGAAAAGAGAGCAATTTCTGTTGAATCGTCGATATAGTTGTTCGAAAATACTGTTTTATGATAGGCCAAAAACTGTTAAATGTAAGTCTAAATTATTTTTAATTGATTATTGAATGAATATTCTGAGTGAGAGAGAATAGACATTCGTAACCATAGAGAATAGAATTTGAAAAAACAGCTCGTGTTTTGTCTGATGAGCAGCATTTTATATATGTGTGAATAGTGTTTTGTTTTATCATTTTGGCATTAATGGGCATAATATTTTCGTGGTTCGTCTAAAATAAATCGGAACGTTCGAAGAGTGAAGTCGAAATAATTTTCAGAACAAAGGGTAACTATAAAAAAACGTGTAGTATATACAAATAATTAAAAGGATCTTACATAAATAAATAACGAAAAGACATATACTCTTTAATGAGTTGGGACAGTAAAATGAAAAAAAGTGAGATAATAGATGAAAAATTAAACAACATAAAATTAATAAAAAATTTAGTCTCCTCTTTATTTAATAGAGATCAAGCAGAGGAGTTGTACGAACACCTTAAATATAAAAAGCGGGCATTAGTTCGAGTTTTTATTTATTTTCTTAAAATGAATTATTATAATAGAAGGTAAAAAGCAAACATCAGGGTAGATTTAGAGCGAGAATGCAACTTATACCTGGTATCCTTAAAAGTAAAAATGAAATAAGACAAACAATAAGTTTAAATGCATTTAAAATGGTGTTAAATGCAAGAAAAACTGTTTCAGTCTAACATAAATGATGTGTATATTATAAAAATTATAATTATGTTTATACTCGGACTCTAAAACGTTGCTTCTATTATGTTTAGAGTTTTTGTAAGTTCTTCCAAAATTACATCAAATTTTATACAAATAAATTAGTTTTTTTGTTTACAAAACTGTTATTTTTTAGATAAAAAATAATATTTTATCCAAGAAGTCATGTCCATTTCGTTTTATCAAGCCTGTATTATTTTATTGTACTGTAAATCTTTAATATAACGCACATTTTCGAAGTTTCATTACAAATATTTTTAATATAGTATAAATTCACAATGTGTAAATTAAAAAAATTGCTTCGGCTCGGACAGGAGATTGAAGGCCACGACCTATTGATTGCAAGCACACTGTCTAAACCACTTGCTCACGTGCCACGAA
>PGFW01040403.1:35401-45490 GCA_003123925.1 Haematobia irritans | reverse complement strand
CCTTCAGTGTGTGAACACAGCCGAGTGACGATAGGCCAAAAAAATCGTATGGTGTTAATTTTTATTACTCAAAATTCATCTTCAATTAAAACATGTAATTTCTTTTTGCTTGAAGATAAAATAATTGACACGTCGTAAATATCCAATGATGAATATAAAAAATTAACAATCAATGGCAACCCTATAAATTTTAATTTGGCGAACTAAGTTTCCTAACTTAGTGGACAAATATGCTCTCCTACCGCCAGTCGCTATATTTGTGTTTACAAACATATTCGATTACATTTTAAAGTCCCATTTTTCTTTTACTTCGTCACATTTTTTCATTTTTTCTCTACTCCACTTTAATGTACATTCACTTTTCTTTTTTCTCTCTTTTAGATGGTTTATTTACATTTTCAATTTCACTTACTCATTGAAGTATGTTGGGTATGAGCCCATAAAACAATTCCTATTTACATAATGCGTACATTTGTGGTAGTATTGTGGTAGGCTGCCTCAAGCATATATTACCATACCACTCCCATACATGCTTGAAATTTTTGTTAGGCTAAACAATTTGAGAGGTTTTACACATATTTTCGCCCTTGTCTTTTTTTGGGAGGAAAAAGGTCTAGAATTAAACAACTTTTAAACATTTCAAAAAGGAAATATAACAATTCTTTATTTTATTCTTAGACACATTAGAGTAGATGAAAATGTTATACTTGAAAAATGTTTGCAAGCTCAAAGACATGTTAATATCCTTGTACAGATAAATATTGATGTGTTAAAATTACTCAAATGGAAATATAATATTGAAGTAATTTGTTGATGCGGTATTGAAATGTATTTTTATACCCTTCACCACTACTGTGGTACAGGGTATAATAAGTTTGTGCATTTGTATGTAACGCCAAGAAATAGTGGTCATAGACCCATCTTTTAGTATACCGATCGCCTTAGAATTAAATTCTGAGTCGATTTAGCGATGTCCGTCTGTCTGTCCGTCCGTCTGTCTGTATATGTAATTTTGTGCACAAAGTACAGCTCGCAATTTAAGTCCGATCGTTCTCAAATTTGGCATAGGACCGTTTCTTGGGACAGAGACAATCGCTATTGGTTTTGGAAAAAATCGGTTCTGATTTAGATATAGCTCCCATATATATCTTTCGTCCGATTTAGACTCATATGACCACAGAGGCCAAAGTTTACTACCGATCGTCGTGAAATTTTGCACAGAGGGTAGAATTGACATTCTACCAATGCTTGGGAAATTTGATTGAAATCGGTTCAAATTTAGATCGTCCGATTTGAACTTATATGGCCTCAAAATCCTGGGTTTTGCCGTGATTTGCTTCAAATTTCGCACAAGGAGTACGTTTATTAGTATCGGTAATTGTGCCATATTTGGTAGAAATCGGTTCAGATTTATATATGGCTCCCATATATATTCTAACTATACATGTCAAATTTAGTCAAAATTGGTTCAGATTATATATAGCTCCCATATATACGTACACCAGAGTTGGGGAAATATGGTAGACTGTTACACATTTTACACCCATTTTCAATGGAAGTTTCCTACAATTAACTGGATAGCGTTAGCCGATTTAAATTTTAATTCTAGAGATTTTGTAGAAGTAAAAAATTGTCTCCTTTATATAGCTTCCAGCAAATGTGAAGTAGTTGAGATGGTAACACAAATTTTGGCCTACATACGGGCGAAGGGTATAATATAGTCGGCCCCGCCCGACTGTAGACTTTACTTACTTGTTATATGTTGTAAATATTGTTTTAGTATGACTGTAACGAGCTTGTCCTTTGCTATTTAAAATAGTTCAGTTATGTTAATTAAATAAGATTCAATCCGATTTGATTTTGTCAAAATTTTATTTCTATAGAAAATTTTTGCAAAATGTCATTTCTATATAAAATTTTTGCAAAATTGTATTTCTATAGAAAATTTTGTCAAAATTTTATTTCTATAGAAAATTTTATTTCTATAGAAAAATTTCCAAAATTTTTATTTTTATAGAAAATTTTTCAACATTTTTTTTCTATAGAAAATTTTGCAAAATTGATTCTATTAGAAATGTTTGCAAATTTATATTCTATAGAATTTTTTCAATATTTTATTTCTATCGAAATTTTTGTCAAATTGTACTTTCTATAGAAAACTTTGTTCAAATTTTAATTTCTATATAAATTTTGAAAAATTTTATTTCTATATAAAATTTTTGCAAAAAATTTTATTTCTATATAAATTTTTGAAAAATATATTTCTATATAAAATTTTTAAAAATTTTATTTCTAGCAAAATGTTATTTCTGTAGAACATTTTGTCAACATTTTATTTCTATAAAAATTTTTGCAAAATTTTATTTCTATAGAAAAGTTTCTCAACATTTTATTCCTATAGAAAAGTTTCTCAACATTTTATTTCTATAGAAAAGTTTCTCAAAATTTTATCTCCATAGAAAATTTTGCAAAATTTTATTTCTGTAGAAAATTTTTACAAAATTTCGGCATAAGCCGGCTATCAATGTAAAACCTTTTTTCGGAGGGTTCAAGTGTGGTTTTTGTTGGGTTTAATAAACTGCCTGAATTTATTCTGATAATTGGTTGATAGTTTTGCTGCAAGTAGAGGATGCTGATGAGGAATGTGGTAATTCCGAAACGTGCGTCCATCCAACCATCTTGCAATCTATAGGGCTTTGCCCAAATAAATTTGACAAACATTCTTTTCCTCTGTTGGTTAAGCTACACTTGTAGTTTAGTCAATGTATGGTTTTAAGCTGCAATAAAAAAAACAAACAACAATGCTTAAAGAACAAAACCAACAATAACAAAACAAAACAAATGGAAAATTTTATTTCCATAGAAAAATTTTGCAATATTTTATTTCTATAGAAAATTTTTGCAAAATTTTATTTCTATTCAAAATGTTTGCAAAATTTGATTTCTATTGAAAATGTTTATAAAATTTTTATTTCTATAGAAAATATTTGCAAAATTTTATTTTTATTGAAAATTTTTGCAAAATTTTTTTCTCTAGAAAATTTTGTCAAAATTTTATTTCCATAGGAAATTTTGTCAAAATTGTATTTGTACAGAAAATTTTGTCAAAATTTTATTTCCATAGGAAATTTTGTCAAAATATTATTTCTATAGAAAATTTTTGCAAAATTTAATTTCTATAAAAAATTTTGTCAAAATTTTACTTTTTTAATTATGTAAAAAATTTTATTTCTATAGAAAGTTTTGTCAAAATTTTATTGCTATAGAAAATTTTGTCAAAATTTTATTTCTATAGAAAATTTTGTCAAAATTTTATTTCTATAGAAAATTTTGTCAAAATTTTATTTCTATTAGAAAATTTTGTCAAAATTTTTGTCAAAATTTTTTTCTATAGAAAATTTTAGCAAAATTTTATTTCTATGGAAAATGTTTACAAATTTTTTTTCTATAGAAATTGTTTGCAAAATTTTATTTTGTAGAAAATTTTTGCAAAATGTTATTTTTATAGAAAATGTTTGGAAAATTTTTTTTCTATAGAAAATTTTGTCAAAATTTTATTTCTATAGAAAATTTTGTTAATATTTTATTTCTATAGAAAATTTTGTCAAATTTTTTGCAAAATTTTATTTCTATAGAAAATTTTTCAAAATTTTATTTCTATAGAAAATTTCGTCAATATTTTATTTTTATAGAAAATTTCGTCAATATTTTATTTTTATAGAAAATTTTGTCAAAATTTTTTGCAAAATTTTATTTCTATAGAAAATGTTTACAAAATAATTATTTCTATAGAAAATTATTGCAAAATTTTATTTCTATAGAAAATTTTTGCAAAATGTTATTTTTATAGAAAATGTTTGCAAAATTTTTTTTCTGTAGAAAATTTTGTCAACATTTTATTTCCATAGGAAACTTTTTCAAAATATTATTTATATAGAAAATTTTTGCAAAATTTAATTCTATAGAAAATTTTTGTCAAAAATTCTTATTTTTTTTCAATTTATAAATTTGAAAAAAGTAAAAATTTTGACACAAAATTTTCGATTAAAATAATATTTTGACAAAATTTCCTATGGAAATAAAATTTTGACAAATTTTTTACAAATTTGTAAAAATTTGTCAAAATTTTATTTCCATAGGAAATTTTGTCAAAATATTATTTCTATAGAAAGTTTTGTCAAAATATAGCAATAAAATTTTGTCAAAATTTTATTTCTATAGAAAATTTTGCCAACATTTTATTCCTATAGAAAATTTTGACAAACTAACTTCCGACTTACTTCCGAACGAAACAGCCTTCGACTGAAAATAGGCTATATGTAGCTGTTGTGATGTACGTTGGATAGTATTGTAAATGGGCCATATCGGACCATTTTTAAGTATAGTCTCCGTAATAAGCCGCCCCCAGATTTGACGGTCCTTTTAGGCCTCAAACCGATTTTCTATGGATCCATTAGAAATTTGGGTACGTCATGCTCTTTAACAACCATGCAAGTAAATTGGACCATTTATTGCGAATGGGTTGTTAGAGATCGGCCTATAATTATATATAATATAAATCGGTCTTACATTTTAAATCTTGACCCTCTTGGAATAACAAATTTCATCCAATATGGTTCAAATTTCATACGCTCCCTCATAATTACATATAGCCCCTATATACACAGAGTTGGTTTCCGCAACCTTTTGGAGGATAAAATTCATCCTAACCGGTAGAAATTTAGTACTTGATGTTAGCATATACAACCGTGCAAAAATTGGTCGATATCTATTCATTATTGTATATAGCCCCCATATAAACCGATCCCCAGATTTTTATATCTGGAGCCTCATGGCGAAATGTTGAATTCTAATTACCAAAATTTGTATTGGTTCATAATTGTTTATAGACCCCTCCATACGAACCGATTAGGAACTAAAGGGGCTTTTCAAGACTAAAAGGGGATTTTGTCTAACATGTTATAAATAAATTTTTAATGGAAAATCTTTGTCTTTGTTCTTTGCCCACTTTGATTCAAATTTTTTCTTCTTTCTTTCCTTTGGACTTTAATTTATTCAACTCACTATTGCCAACGAGTTCATTTCACTTTTTCTGTAATTGGTGAAATCTTTTCTTTTCGGTATTTTCAATTTATCTTAACAACGAAATAACGGGACAACTGTTCCCAAAAAACAAAGTTTATAACAAATTTCACTTCAATGTAAAAACTTTTTAGTTGTAAAAAAAAACTTCATTGTTGGTACAGCTGTATTAAGAGAGGATTATTTCTAAGAACATTTTGTCAACATTTTATTTCTATTTTTATTTCTATTAAAAATTTTTGCAAAAATTTTATTTCTGTAGAAATTTTGCAAAACTTTATTTCCATAGAAAAAATTTATTTCTATAAAAAATTTTTGCAAAATTTGATTTCTATAGAAAATGTTTATCAAATTTTTATTTCTAATAGAAAATTTTAATTTTTATTGAAATTTTTCTTCTATAGAAAATTTTGTCAAAATTTTTTATTTCCATATGGAAAATTTTGTCAACAGTTTTTGGCAAATTTTTATCTCTATAGAAAATGTTTTAGCAAAATTTGTTATTTTAATAGAAACATTTTTCAAATGTTATTTCTATAGAAAGTTTTTGTCAAAATTTTTTATTGGCTATAAGAAAATTTTTGCAAATATTTTATTTCTATAGAAAATTTTGTCAAATATTTTATTTCTATAAGAAAATTTGTCAACATTTTTTTGCAAAATGTTATTTGCTATAGAAAATGTTTACAAAATTTTTATTTTTCTATATTGAAATTTTTGCAAAATTTTTAATTTCGATAGAAAATTTTTGCAAAATGTTATTTTAATAAGAAAATGTTTTGCAAAGTTTATTTTCGATAGAAAGATTTTTGTCAAAATTTTATTTTTCCGATAGGAAATTTTGTCAAAATTTAATTTCTACTAGAAAATTTTTGCAAAGATTTAGTTTCTATAAGAAATTTTGTCAATAACTTTACTGTTTTAATTTGTAAAACTTCTTTTTCTAATAGAAAGTTTTGTCAAAATTTTATTGGGCTATAGAAAATTGTTGTAAAATTTTATTTCTATAAGAAAATGTTATCACATTTTTATTTCTAATAGATGAATTTTGTCAAAATCTTATTTTTATGGAAAATTTTGTAAAATTTATATTTTTATAGAAAATTTTGCTCAAAATTGTTATTTTATAGAGAATTTTGTCAAAATTTTAATTTCTATAGAAAATTTTGTCAATATTTTATTCTATAGAAATTTTGTCAAATAATTATTTCTATAGAAAATTTTGTTCTAATATTTTATTTCTATAGAAAATTTGTCAAGAATATTATTTCTATAGATAATTTTGTCATATATTTTATTTCATAATAGAAATTTTTGTCAAAATTTTTGCACAAAATTTTTTCTATCAGAAAATTTCTATAGAAAATGTTTTGCAAAAATTTTATTTCTATAGAAAATTTTTGCAAATAATATTTTTATAGAAAAGTTTGCAACAAATTTTTTTCTGGTAGAAAATTTTGTCAAAATTTTATTTCCATAGAAACCTTTTTCCAAATATTATTTATATGAATGAAATTTTCGAAAATTTAATTTTCATATAGCATATTTTGTCAAAATTTTTAACTTTTTTTTATTTGTAAAAATTTGTTAGAAATTTTAAATTGCTATAGAAAATGTTGTCAAAATTTTATTTCCATATAAAATTATTGTCAAAATTTTATTTCTATAGAAAATTTGTCAAATTTTATTTCTGTATAGGACAATGTCCAACATTTTTCATTTCTAATAGTATAATTATTTCAAAATTTTATTTTCTATAAAAAATTTTGAACAAACTAACTTCAAACTTACTTCCCGAAACGAAACAGCCTTCGACTGAAATAGGTATAGGTAGCGTTGTGATGTACGTTGAATGGTATTGAAATGGGCCATAACGGACCATTTTACGTATAGTCTCCGTGTAAGCCGTCCCCAGATTTCAATCCATTAGAAATTTTGTACGTGATGCTCTCTAAACAACCATGCAATAAATGGTCCATATTTTTCCTATAATTATACATAACCCCCATATAAATCGATCTTTTACTTCTGGAGCCTTTTGGAAGAACGAATTTCGTCCAATACGGTTTCATTTTCATACGCCTCCTCATACAATTACATATAGCCTCTATATAACCGATACACAGAGTTGGTTTCCTCCAACAACCTTTTGAGGATAAATTCATCCGAACCGGTAGAAATTTTAGTACTTGATGTAGCTATGCTTTGTTGAACAACCGTGCAAAAATTGGTCGATATCTATTCATTATTTGATATACCCCCATATAAACCGATCCCCAGATTTTTATATGTAGAGCCTCATGGCGAAACAAATTTCATTCATATTCCATTGAAATGTTGAATTCTAATTACCAACAAATTTGTATTGGTTCATAATTGTTTATAGACCCCTCCATACGAACCAGATAAGGAACTAAAGGGGCTTTTCAAGACTAAAAGGGGATTTTGTCTAACATGTTATAAAATAAATTTTTAATGGAAATCTTTGTTTTTGTTCTTTGCCCACTTTGATTCATATTTTTCTTCTTTCTTTCCTTTGGCTTTAATTTATTCAACTCACTATTCATCCAATCCCAAGCAGAGTTCATTCACTTTTTCTGTAATTGGTGAAATCTTTTCTTTTCGGTATTTTCAATTTTACACTATAAAAATATACATTTAACAACGAAATAACGGGACAACTGTTCCCAAAAAACAAAGTTTATAACAAATTTCACTTCAATGTAAAAACTTTTTAGTTGTAAAAAAAAACTTCATTGTTGGTACAGCTGTATTTGCTCCACATTGGCAAAAAAGGGCCAACATCAAAATGATCTTTTTCAACACAAATTACTGTACCTTCATAAAATTTAATGTTTGTGCTTGAGATTCTTTTTTATTTGGGTAAAGCCGAATATAAAAACACCTGCTTTTTATTTTTAAATATTCCCCAAGGAAATGAAAGAAATTCTAAAAAGTTGAATTGAAAAGTTGTGGACTTTTTTTTATTGTTTCTATGAAAACCATTGCATTGGTTTTCTTAAAGAGAAACGATTTTCTGTTAATTTCTTTTAATTGCTTGTTTTAATAATAATTAAATGTTGTTGAAGGAAATCGTATAACAAAACGATTACCGAGGTGTGGGGATTTTTTAAGAAAAATTTATACGGCAAAAAATATATAAAAAAATTGTCCAATTGAAATTAGTTATAATATCAATCATCGTTGTAATTGAAAAATCATTGATACAAAAAAAGTTTGTCGATGTCATTAATAAATTTTGAACAAAATTTCTATAGAAATAAAATTTTGACAAAATGTTCTATAGAAAAAATTTGAAAAATGTTCTATAGAAATAAAATTTTGACAAAATTTCATAGAATAAAATTTTGACAAATTCTATTGAAATAAAATTTTCTATAGAAATAAAATTTTGACAAAATTTTCTATAGAAATAAATTTTGACAATTATTCTATAGAAAAAAATTTATGCCAAAAATTTTCTATAGAAATAAAATTTTTGACAAAAATTTTCTATAGAAATAAAATTTTGACAAAATTTTTCTATAGAAATAAAATTTTGACAAAATTTCTATAGAAATAAAAATTTTGAAGAAAAATTTCTCTATAGAAATAAAATTTTGACAAATTTTTCTAATAGAATAAAATTTTGACAAATTTTTCATAGAAATAAATTTTGACCAAAATTTTCTATAGAAATAAAAATTTTGACAAATTTCTAATAGAAATAAAATGTTTGACAAAATTTTCTATAGAAATAAATTTTAACAATTTGTCACATTAATAAAATTTTGACAAAATTTCTATAGAAAAATAAAATTTCTGAGACAATGTTTCTATAAGAAAAATTTGATGAAAATTCTATACGAAATAAATTTGACAAAATTTCTATAGAATAAATTGACAAATTTTCTATTGAAATAAATTTTGAGCAAAATTTTCTATAGAAATAAAATTTGAAAAATTTTCTATAGAAATAAATTTTGAACAAATTTTCTATAAAAATAATTTTGACAAATTTTCTATAGATAAATTTTGACAAAAATTTCTAATAAATAAAATTTTGACAAATTTCTATAGAAAATAAATTTGAAAAATTTTCTATAGAAATAAATTTTGACAAAATTTTCATAAAAATAAATTTTTGACAAAATTTTCTATAGAATAAAATTTTAGACAAGAAATTTTCTATAGAAATAAAATTTTGACAAAATTTTCTATAGAATAAAATTTTGACAAATTTTCTATAGAAATAAAATTTTGACAAAATTTTCTATAAAAGAAAATGTTTTGAACAAAATTTTCTATAATAAATTTGACAAAATTTTTCTATAGAAATAAAATGTTGAAAATTTTCTATAGAAATAAAATTTTTACACAAATTTTCCGTAAAATAAATTTTGAAATTCTCTATAATAAATTAATTATGTGAAAAAATTTTCTATAATTCAAGAATTATATAAATAAAATTGCCAATTTCTAAGAATAAAATTTGAAAATTTCTGATAGAAATAATTTGCAGATTTCTGAACATAATGTTTCAAAATTATAGAATTAATTTTGCACAATTTTCTATAGAAATAAAATTTGACAAATATTCTATAAATAAAATTTTGAACAGAATTATTCTATAGAAATAAAATTTTGACAAAATTTTCATATACAATAAAAGCTGTTGGACATAATATTTTTTTCAAGTCAAAAACAATTTTCTTTTGTATTTTCTTTACTTGGTTAATATTCACCTACAAAAATCATTCTCCGTTCTCACAGCTAATTTAAATTGAATGTAGGTAGTGTGTGAGAATTTTGTATTGTAGCGTCAAACTTATTTAGCTCTCCACTTAAGATGTTACTCTGTCAATTTCATGTAGAAAACAGAACACTAAAATGCTTATGTTATGTCCAAAGGTTCACAGTACAGTAATTTTACCATGGCCTCATACATCAATGTCGAAAATTCATAAGAGAAAATTTTTGTGACTTTAAGTTTTAGTTTTTGTATTT